>CAIGRO010194504.1:0-10347 GCA_903798355.1 Fraxinus baroniana
TACCAATTCTTCAGCAATATTAACCGCCTGAACTACTACATGGCCAAAATACTTTCCTTTCGAATCGTGGACTTCAATTGTCAAATCATCTCCAAGCCCTTCGGCAAGCTGTATTCAAGTGGGAAGGAAATTTAGCCATCCAACTCTATGAGATTGAAGAATATGTAACAAGATTAAAAAGAAAAAAGATTACATACAAAACATGAGTTTCACCAGATTCTGACTGCATTCGAGATAGAAAATAAGGTTTTTTTTTTTTTTTTTCAGTGGGGGCGACCGCTCTCGCTGAACCCTTCATGGGTCCGCCCCTGAGTGGGGGGATGGGGTGGGGTGTAATCGCCAGTGTTCAATTTCCGTAAAAATTTCGTGGGGTGAGGTGGGGGTGAATACGTAGATTAAATTTATTATTATTATTTACCACCTGATTTATGAAATATTTTAGGAAATTTGTTAGTAATGAAATGTGCTTCCTTAAGAAAAATAATTATATATGGGTCAAGCGCTTATTTTGCTGAAAGATAACGCCAGTCGATCTAGACTTGAGATGTAGATAAAAAAAATCCTAATTGAAACAAAAAGTTCAAATCCTTTGATTTTGGACTTGTTCAAAAAATGAGTCTATTCCTCATAGGAATAAGAAACAATGGAGATATTTGAAGATAAGGTTGCACTCAACTACTTCTTTGGTCTCCTGTTATCACTTAAAACAAAATAATATTCTTGGTCATCTAATATTTTTTCTGGAAAAATTGTGTTATTAAATAATACTTCAAAATAAAGAAAATAGATTTCAAATCATGTTATGGCATGTATAGTTAAATGGACGGCAGGATCTTATGAATTTTTATTTTTTTAAAAAAAGGACTGTTAGAATTGCCTAATATCGTGAGTGTAATTTTAAATGAGATAGAGAATTCATTAGGGCCATGTTCGGTATAACTTAAAATCCAATTAAAATTGAAAATATGGTCGTTATTGGGTTCCACTCATCTAATAAAAGTCAACAATAACGGTTAATTTTTCAATTTTAATCTCTACCGAACACCCCTTAGATAAAGAAGCACGGTAGAATAAATATATAAAACTTTCATTATTATCAATCAACTCTTCATTATACATAGTAAGTTCATTCTGTTTTATTGCTCTCTCATTTATAAATTATCTTATAACAGTATCCTTAGATATATATTTCAATCCATTATATAGTTTGATCTTTCAGAATGGTCCTTCTCTTTAATCCTGCATACAAAAATCAGAAAACTTAGCTTGGGCAGTAAATAACAAAATATGAGTACACAGTATCGAAAGATCTCTGATCAATTCAACAGTTGCACTCTAATTTGAAGTGCACGGTACGAGTGTGTTCTTACACGTATTTTAATTTAGTTGCAAAAAAAGAACTATTTATATTAGATCTTAGTACTAAACCGAGCATAATTTGTAAAGGAAAATTTAAGTAGTTCACCTCAAATTTATAAATTTGAAATAAAGTTCAATTTGTAGTTTTATATAACTTCAATTATTTGTAGCATTGTTAGATAGTGTATGAAATTTGGAATTCATAGTGCATAAGACTAAATTTAAATAAATAATTAAGATTTTAGAATATGATGAAAGTACCTTCTTTTTACGAGCATCATTATCACTGTCACTGTTGCTACTATCACTGCTATCAGTGTGTTTTCCTTCCTTGCTCTTCTTCTTGGTCTTGTTCTTATGCTTGTGCATATTCATGTGTTCAAGTATAATAGGCATGCAGTTATTCCCATGTTTTTCCTCTTTCTCAGTTTTTGCAGCTGCATTATGCACTTGCCCATGCGCGTGTTTCTGGCAACGATTTTCTTTGTGATTGTGCTCGTGAGAAAACATTTTTCCGGCCATCTCCTTCACTTTATTGGCGAAAGAGTGTTCGGTGTTGGTCTTATGGTTTTGAGATTGGACATGGTGCTGGTTGGTGTCTTGAGAGGGTTTATTGCATTGCATGGAGGCCATTGATTTGGAATAAGGCAATGGGCAATTGGGAGTTGCTTTGTGTGAATATAGATAGCACTTGCTAGTTGCTAATAGAAGGAACATATATACGAGTAGATCTAGTTAGTGGGATTCTTCCATTTTCGAATCTCCTTTTTACTCCAAAAGACAAAGGACCATCTTTTTTCCTTCCAGCATTATACACAATATCTTTTATTCTCATCTTATTCCAATTCAATTTCTTTATGTAACTAGCTAGCTACATTATCAAATTGGAATAATGTCTTTCCAATTGATGGTTTTATACGGAAATCGTGTGCTTATGCATAGGTAATGGACAGAGACAAGTAAAACTTTTCATGACAAATTTTTTTACATATAAAAAAAATAAATGGCATGCCCCCTATCTCCATCCCTGAAAATGTAGATATTTTGATATATCGATTAACCTAGTCGATTTATGGATTTGGAAGTTGCAAGGTTTGTAGGATGATTCGCTGGAATGAACCAGTGATGTAATTGTTAAGGATAAAAACTGTGAATGAATTAAAGATTAAAAATAAAGTTAATCGCAAATGGTTCCTAAACTTTATTTTCAGTGGAAATGGTGTTTGCTTCTTGGCACGGACATTCCTAATTTATATGTTTTAGCGTGCAATTGGTCCTCTTCTGACTGAAAAGACCAATATGCCCATAATTTTAACTAGGAAACCCGCGGCTAGGTCAATATTCCAAGGACCATGCTAGAGTGCCATAATTTTTTACCTAAAGATTCACCGAATGGACAAATGATGGTGAACCCTTAGGTAAAAAAATTAAGTACATGTATCTTATTCCATATTCCAAAGTACAAATAAGTCCGAACCTTCCACCATCTTTTTGTCCCATCAATGTTCAAAATCACTGCCTTTTGCTTAAAACTCATGTTTGGTACACATTAAATTTTCATTCTCATTTTCAACTATAAGTTTTTAAATAAAATAATATTTTTCATCATATCAATAACTTTTTCTTTCTTTTCAACCACACATTCTCCATCAACCTACAATTCTAGAATACATTCTTCCAAAATAACGTGGGTCATAACTTTCAAATTGGGGATTTGACCTATAAAAATCAAATACAATATTAGTAAATAGAGATTTTGCTTAATTAATCAACTTTTAAGTAAATTTAGGGATCCAAATAAGCGTATAATTATTAATTACATACATGAAGTAGATGCGCCTAAAACTCCAAAAGATGCTCCTATATAAAACTCCAAAAGATGCTCCTATATAAATTTCACGTTGTTGTATCTCTAAATATACATTCAACAATATGTTGAGAGTTAGAGAGTTTGGATTTCAATTAAGAGTATTGAGATTTTGATATTGTAAATAAATTCATTATTAATTATAGTGAAATTATCTTCTTCTTGTTCTTGTATTTTTTCCATCTTAGTTATGGCGCAAACAATGAATTTAATATTCACGACGCGTTTTGAATTGACACTCAAAAAATTAAAGTTTTTTTTTTTTAACTAAGTTTTATTAACAAAAGCTCTACCGACAAAGGCACCCTTAATACACTTTTTTCAGATTCCATTATGAAGAACCTGTCCAATACGATGTATAGAGATTAAAAAGGAACGAAGGATAAGTAAAAAAGAAAGAATCAAAAAATGTCATAATATATGCTACTTAAAAGAATATTTTAAGGTCAAAAGTGTAGTGAAAGAAGCAGGTACTAATTGCGGACCTTCCGCTAGAGATGAAAAACCATAACAATTACCGTAATCGAACACGTTCGTGAAAAAATAAAATTATGAGTTTGGACTATCTGCCAAGGCATAAAGCAGCTAATGGCTCTATGCCATACCCCAATACCCATCTTGAAATTATTATATATATATTGTATAAACTCAATAAAAAAAATCGTGAAAATTAAAAAGCTCTAGGCAAAGTAATCAGCCCGGTCAGCGTGCTTGTGAAGTGGTGGCCTCAATTTTGATGGTCTTTACACCTTTATCACATTAATTTTGGTGCCTTAAGGATTAAGTTTTGATTTATTGTTTCATGCCTGAGTTATTAAATGCAAACATAAATCTTTAATCTAGAATGGATCTGATTTGTAAAAGTCAACGTTGATTTTGAATAGCTGATTTGATTATTTTGGCCGGTTTTTTCACCATATGATAATGCTATTTTAAACAAATGGACTCACATTTTTGTGGTCAATAACGCCAAGTGCCTAAGATATGGAGACCCTACCAATTTGCCTTGTCTAATTTCCTTATCTTTCCTATAAAGGAGTCGTAATCCAATCATGTAACTCAACCAAATTAATCTTTAGACCAATAAGGGAAGAGAAGAATTTCATTCTCCCTCAAGGGCGTCTGATTTGAGCCATGCAAAACCCTAAACTTTTGGTGACTAAGAATGAAGAAACATTGTTTTGTTACTTCTCCACACCCTTGGTTTTCAATGACTTTCTAGTTTGATCATTTCAACGTTTTATATGTGAAGTTTCCTTTACTTAGAGCCTAGAGGTATTCGAGGGAATAAGTCAACTCAAACGTCTTTCAAACAAAATGGTGATCCCAAAGACTCTCCCAACTCAAAAGGGCTTCCAACGTGACTTTGAAATTTAATGTCAAATCCCAAGTGTTTGGGGAGAGAGTGGATAACGCTAGCCATGTACATGTAACTTCCATCGGTGGTGAGGTAAATAATACTTAACCATACTATGAACAATTTTATTTTTATTTTTTAACTTAAACATGTCACAAGTTTCATCTTATCTCATATTGCAACAAATTTGTCTCAAGATCACAAATGAGTGATGGATCAATGTGCATTAGCTTTTGTTTTTGCATGCACGTGATCTTTAACTTAATGTGTCTGTACGGTGACTATGCTTATAATTAACACTTTAAACATATCGAAAAAATGATTAAAAATATTTAAATTCAATATTAACTTATATTAAGTTGACTTTGCTTGTTAGTTGTCAGTAATAATATAAAATCTCTATTTGTTTCTACTAAAAAGTTACAAATAATGTTCTTCTTTTATCCCGGCAAAGTCAAATTAATTTTATACTTATCTTTTAGAATCTTTTTAATTTTCGTAGCTGTAGAGGAGTGGCAATGCTTGTCGATTTAAAAAAGGTCCCCGAAAGCAGAATCCACGTGTTGGCACACGAGTGTAAATATATTTCTGCACCAACATTCATACACTAGTGTCATTAATTTCCCTGGTCAAGAGACTCAAATTCATTTTTTATTGTAGGGTCCTTTGGGTTGGATCGGCCCGCCATGTGAAAAGCATAGTTCTGGGACATTTTAGTCTGTCTTGGTATATTTCGCAAATTTTGATACTTTTTCGCACATTTTGGTACATTTCACACAATTTTGGATGTTTTCATGCATTTTGATATATACATTTCGTGCATTTTTGGGTTGTGCATTTCGTTACACTTCATCACTTAAATACAATTTGTTTGGTACATTTCGAGCATCGAAATTGAGCGATGGAGGCATGCATTAAACAAAACTTGGGCAAATAAAACTGTACGTCGACCAGTTGGCTCAACTTTGCTCGACAAAACACGGGAAGGCTAGATAATTACAATCCCGTTTGCAACTCTGCATTTTCCGAAGTCTCGTGATGATCGATCACAAATGTGATCTCTTGATGTTTAACGTTAGATTTTCTCGTACGAGTCTTAGTATCTTAAATGAGTTAATTCTAAGAGGAAAATTCTCAACAGCGCTTCAATATAAACTACAGATTTGAGCCTTAGAATGTGGAAATGAAGTGCACGAATGCATGTGATGACAGTAGTACAGGACCCCCCACAATGGCAGCCTTTGTTTTAAGCAGAAGAAGTGCAAGAAACACTACTTTTGTTCCTTTATAACCTTAACCAGACAAAGTGGAGAGAAAAGCCTATAAAATGTGCCGCATCTCAAGTGCCCACCACTCTTTGATTTTTTATTTTTTATTTTTAATACCGTCATGAAATGGGGTCGCTTGTTATAAACTCGTTGAGAATCATTCTGATTTAAAAAAAAAAAAAATCACTCTAGCAAAATTTTCACCTATAGAAAAGGATTGCATTCAATTTAATAACTTATATATGTGAAATACATCAGCTGATCATTTATAATATCATCAATGAAAGCATTTAATTAGATGTACATTCCTCTCTCTTTCTTTCTTTTCTTGCAATCAAATAGTACTAAGCAAGCTCTTGATTTTTCTCCACAATCCTCACTTCATTGGCAGATCTAAGCACATTGGCCTGATAGCACAGGGAAAATAAAAATCTCAGCTCTAAAACTACATTTAAAAGACATACATGATCCATCAATGATTTTACCTGCTCATCGGTGATTTCTACTGCGAAACTATCGACAATAACCAAAGAGAGGGTCTTGTTGTAGCTTCCTGGCTCAAGGTTCTTTGCCAAAATGTCGTCGTGTTTTCTACTCAAGTACGAATCAAGCTCCTGTTCCCCTCTCTTTGTTCTAAACCATAAGCACGTACGTTGGATGAGGATTAGATGTTCATCAAGAAATTAATTTAACAAAGGTTTAAAGACAGCTGACCTGTTAGATCGAAGGCGCTCATATTCGGCATCATAATTCATGAAAACAAAATGCAGCTCTCTCTTGTTGTTGTTATCCATCTCCATTCACAACTTTTTTTACTTTTTTCAACTTCAAGTGTATTGAGAGATGAGGTGGCTATTTATAACTAAAGTCTGCCTTCAAATATTATAGGGTTTCTTTAGTCATTTCCTTACCTAAATAGACAAATATTATAGATAAGGGTCAAATGTTATTAATTATGTTCACATTCAATATGGGATCCACTCACTCTAGCTATATGGCTTTCAACCGTAATAAAAACAATCGATCTCCTAAAATTTACACAATCAACTCTAGACTTCCATTGTAATGAATAACAACCAGATTCTCACTGTAAGAAAAAAGAATGGACCTCCTAAAATCCACTGTATGGTAATAATAAAATTTGATTCACTCATAGTCATCTAATCTAAGTGCATTGACAAATCCCATTTATGGATTCTTTTTCTAAACCATTATCTATGACATATTTTATTAATAATAGCGATAGAATAATTTTTTTTAAAAAAAAAAAAAGGAAGAACTACAGAAACTAAACTTCACATGTCATAGTAACTTCTTTTATCTGTTGTAAAAATAATATTTGCAAATAATGGAATATACATTTGAAGTATAATATTCTATTCCCATGCATGATTCTAGCTCGAAGTTTCTTTCCTCCTCGGGTTTCGTGAAATTATCTCTCTTTTGAAATTGTCAAGCACACGGCTTATGGAAGCAAAGTCAACATTCAAATTAAATATTTGTAACGCTGAATGTGACACCAAATAAATACGTACGTATTTTAATTTCTTCTTTCATTTTGTACATTATTATCTATCAATTATCTTTTTAAAATCTTCATTTTTTTCCCATGTTGAGCATGCTTCGATTTTTTTTTTTTTTCGCTCTTCAAAATTGAAGTCAAACCTATACTCGATAAATATTTATAATAGACTCCTTTAACCTGATGGGTTTCTCAAAAGTCAAGTCATCAAGAATACTTAAATGCCTATGATTCCTTGACTAAGTCTATTGTGAGAATTATTATAAAATAGAGTAACCAACCACCAACGATGCAAGGAAAATTAAAATTATAAATGTTATTTGATGCCCACTTAATCTAAACGAAACGAGTAATACTAGTCATCACAACTGGGGTTACAAATACAGTTTAGGTGAAATTAAATAAGTAATTTAATTTCACTTTTCATTTAACCTATCATTTAAAACTACATAGACTGGGAATGAATAACATTACTTAAACGAAATTGGAGAATGATATTGATAACAATAATGCAAATTGAATACTAATTTTTCTATATGCTTTTAATTCATGAAATTAATGGATAGGTTTAAAGGCCTTAATTAAAGACAAGAATGGTGAATCTTGTATTTAATATTTCATTGATGTTCCAATTTGAAAGGCATTTTTTTAATTCAATTATTAATATCACATATCATGTGCATAATCAATCAGGGCACGTTTGATAAATTTGTTTTCAACATTCATACGCCATAAATAATACACGCTTCAAGGATCTCCAAAAATATTTTTACAAACTTTTGTGTAATAAATTTTACATATCCAAATGTTTTGGTAGGAAGAAAAAATACACACTCCTATTCCATCATTTTAAATTGTCCCTAGACGATTGATAATCTCTTCTATGGTAGGCCTTTCATCTGGCACAATATTTGTACAATCCAATGCAATTTCCAAAACCTTCATGGCATGCTTTTGCTCTTTTATATCAAGAGAAAATTCAAATAAATCTTCTCTCTCCAGCCTGGGAACCTTAGGCCATCCTAATATATCCATCAATACAACTCCAAAATTATACATATCACTCTTCTGAGATAATGTTTCATCGTATTGGTGGTGTTCAGGTGGCGTATTCGGTGAAACCTGGCCGGTGTCGTTAAATTCCATCAGCTCAGCCAGTTGTGCAAAGCCGTAATCAGATAGATGGGCGGTGAAGTCAATGTTGATCATGATATTGGAGACTTTGATGTTGCCATGGACACTAATTTGCAGGTGTTTGTCTTTTGGAGGGTGCAGCGAATGGATGAATTGAATTGCTTTAGCAATGCTTTGGATAATCCTGAGGCGTTGCTTCCAATCCAAAGCAGTTTGGCCATCTTCTCTTGCACCTGGGAAATGTCAGACATTGATGAAGAAGACATAGGGAAATTCAATTATATAGGAAAACCAATAATCCACAAGAAGTCAAAATTGAAAAGTAGCTTCATTGTCCCCACTGAAATTTTGTCAAATATTTTAGTGGGCTTTTGATGCCTCATAGTTATAGTAAGATGTTAATATTCTGGACTCTAATATATCATGAATAGTCATGCTTTATGCGAATAATTTAGTGGATTGAATTAACACTAAGTATTGTTGAAATTTAAATAAGAAATTAACAAACCATAAAGCAAATCAGCCAGGCTTCCCATGGGATAATAATCATAAAGCACAAACTTGATCCTCTTTGCAAACAAATAAGCATTGATAGGCACAAGAAATTCACACTGATTCCCTACGTGAGCCAGTTTCTGAATCCTTCTCCCAAATTCACTTCTCCTAACACTAACCTTCCTAAACCTTTTCAGTGCACAAATATTTCCCCCCAAAAGCACCACTTTTTCAGTTATCCCCAATCGGCTCTCCCCCATCACCCCCACAGATGCCCTCAAAACCAGCCGGAGCGTCATTTGAGACTCCGATGTACAATCACAACTTTTGTTCGTTTTATTCTCAGATTCGTGGAACGAAATTACCGGAATATCGTCCATGAATCCGAAAATGAAATCTTCGTATTCATGTAATATGGATGCAGATCGGAGACTGGTTTCGCCATCCCGAGGGCTCCTCCTCGGTTTCGTGAAAGCTCTTGATAACATCAGGTATGCAAAAAAAATTCTGGTGTTTGCAAAGGGGGGTGGATGCGAAATGGGGACGATTGATGGGTATTTGATTGTAATTTTGGATGATTCTAATTGGTTTGGCGTGNACATCAGGTATGCAAAAAAAATTCTGGTGTTTGCAAAGGGGGGTGGATGCGAAATGGGGACGATTGATGGGTATTTGATTGTAATTTTGGATGATTCTAATTGGTTTGGCGTGTAATTTCTTAAAAATTATCGATTACCGGGTGGCTACTTAGCTGGAAATTTTGCATCGAAATAAACCCTGAATGATTATTGGTCGATACATGAATATTCAAAGGTTTATTTTTAGTTAATAAATTAATCAATGAGATTCAGGTATGAATATTCTTGTACGTGCACACCAAATGTCATTCGTTAATGATTTAAAAAAAAGAAATGTAGTGAGTTCCATAAAATAAAGATGAATAGTAACGAGTTCCACGAAATATGCAAATAATAATGAATAATCATTATAAAATGTGTGATCCAAATGTTGGTTAATATATATAAGTATTGATTCAATAGTCTCTTATACTCAATTTTAGCGCAAAATATACGACTTGACAAAAAGCACTACATACGTTTTAATATACTAGATTTAAGCAACGTGCAATGCACGTTTGCCTAGTTTATAAATAATTTTTTTTGGTTAATTAAATAACTAATGATGTAATGTTTATATAATTGATAAATAATTACACATTGTGATATATTAAAAAAGAGTATTAATAGAATCTATAGCGTGGTCCTATAAATAAGCATCGCTCATAGTTTTATGAAAGCTGTTTGAGATAAAATCATTGGGCAAACTCAATCACATGTATCTTCGC
>CAIGRO010194536.1:0-10748 GCA_903798355.1 Fraxinus baroniana
TGCAACGATGTTTGGCTAAGTTGTATATAAAATGACTGGAAGTAGATGTTTGGCTAAGCTGGGATTGAGTTTTACCCTTTTTTTCTTTTGGGGTAATTTGAATTTATGTTCTTATACTTGTCTCCCTAGCGTTTCATGGTCCAAATGGACCCTGTGCAACTTCGTAGTTTCAAATTTGAATTAGAATATGAAAAATTGACGAAGTGAATTAATTTTATCAATGCGTTTGTTCTTTTTACATTTTAATTTGTTATTTAAACATATAAATAGACAATAGTGTTCACCGGAGGACATACTTGTGTATATCCCTGCATGCGTGTTTCTCACTGATGGGTCCAAAACAATGTTTGGAAAGGCAAAATAGGGTATTTTCAAGGCGAGGCAAGAGACTCTAGGTTGCTAAGGCTTACAAAACCTATAAAATATCTCAAAAGAATATAAAAGTAGGAAAAATTGTTCTTAATAAAATATAACCATCTTAAAATATTCGCCTTCTTCAGGTTGCTTTGATACATTCCCCTTCCCTATCGTTTCCCTTCCCCGTAAGGCGTAAAGGAAACAAAAACCCTTAAAGATTATCGGTTATAGAAAATTTGAGATTAAAGCATTAGGCTAAAGCAATAATAAAATACACAGAAGATGCAAGACAAATGGATTAATATGTTAGTTCCCCCGAGGCGTAAGGCTTACAAATGTCACTTAAGGCATGAACTTCGAGGCTTTCAATGAAAGCTTGACTTAGGGTGTTAAGTGGATCGAGCCAAGCTGCTTGGCTTGTCCATTGTCAGCATTGGCTTAGCCCACCTAGCAAGCCAGCTCATGCTCGCAAATGGTGCGAGCTGAGCTGGCTCTTTTTTTATTTTTCTATTAAAAATTCATTTTTTCCTTCTGCTCCTGAACGAGAATACAAGTGGGCAAGTGCTTCTCATGGAAAAACCC
Source organism: Fraxinus baroniana (assembly GCA_903798355.1). Classification (NCBI taxonomy): domain Eukaryota; kingdom Viridiplantae; phylum Streptophyta; class Magnoliopsida; order Lamiales; family Oleaceae; genus Fraxinus; species Fraxinus baroniana. The sequence continues at coordinate 940 of CAIGRO010194536.1, forward strand.
AGCTTGGCTTGCTCCACGACTTGTCTCTAGGCCAGGCCGGTGAGCAACTCACCCCACTTGACATTCTAGCCTCACTCGAGACTGTACTCAAGGCATCAGTTTTAAACAGCTCTTTTAAACAATGGTCCAAAGCCATGACTTGACATGTAATTATTTCTGGATGAATTGCGGCACACAGAAGCAATCCAATTACATGTCAAAACTTGAAATTGTTAACAGGGATGGCCTTGAGAAATGAAGAAGAAATTAATGAGATGGTTCTGATTGATAATTATTATTATTAACAATGTAGTATTGTGCGAAACATTCTAAGCCCCAGAGGAAAGAGTCACGTGGGGTCAATGTTTTCTTTATTTGTCTGAAGAGCTAAGTCCCTGTTTGTGTTACATCCTTTAAAACCTCATTTTTTCCCACACTTTCTTTCAATAAAATAGTTTTACACAGAAACCCCGAACATTTTCCTACTTTTTAATCACACGTTCTCTAAAAAATCACAATTGCAAATTCTAATTTCCCAAAAAATGGGGCTCAAACAAAATCTAAATTTTACATAATACCTGCTATCAGCTTCACTAAAAAGGTTTCATCCCACAGTATGTTTTTGTATATTGATGATCCAATTTAAGTGACTTATATTTTTGAACAGGCATGTCTTGGCAATGGTTTCTAAACTGTAATGGTGCCAAATTCTTCTGTCTTTTTTTGAAATACCTGTAGAAGTAGAACAGATGCTCATAAGATTGGATTTCTTCAGTTGATCTTTAGTTTCTTAAATCTTGCAGGAACCAGAACCCGTTGACTGGGAGTATTACAGAAAAGGGATTGGCTCTCGCTTGGTTGATATGTATAAGCAAGCATATGATGGTATGTGCCGTATGTTGCTTTTGTTTTTTTATTTTGCCTAGCAAATCTCTTCCTGAACATTATTGAACTTCCTTGCTGCAAGACTATTTTTTTCATGTGATGTTCTCACTTCAATGTTAGAAATAATATTTCAAATCCCTTTAGGTCTAGGTACACGTACTGAGCTGGTTGTATACACTGAGAGATAACATTGTGGATGGTTATTTTAATCTTTGGAAAATGTTCAAATATTTGATGTTTCTTAGATTAAGGTGGTATTTGATAACAAAATTTAGCAAAATATTTCAAGTGGTTATTTTATTTAGCATGTTTAATAAGCTTTAAATGGTATCACTTAAAACTATGGTGCTCATATGATCCAATCTGTACTAGACAATTCAACATTCACTCACAGCTTGTGGCCTTGCAACATTCATTTTATTTTATTTTATCAAACACTCTCTATATAGTACCATCACTGATATGCATGTAGACTTTGTACGCAATAAACTTAGCTGGGCAAAAGATGCCAACACGTGTATATATATATATGAAGCTGAATTCATGGCATTGTCTATGTGATAATTCTTATGCATGGCGTGGCTTTTGAGAACCTTAATTCCACTTTTGAGATCCTAAATCTGCTTTTAGACTTGTTTGGCTAATTTTATGAAAGTGTTTCTTCTAGTTTGAAAAGTTTTTAGAGGAAGCTGTAGAACACTTCCGGAATAGAAAATTAATTTCTATTAAGGTAGCTTCTTTAGGAAGCTCGTCTACAGGAAGTAAAAACAAAAATCATGCCAAATGGGCCCATAGTTTGTTGCTAGGTAGGTTCATGATCACGAGTAAAAATACTCTCTTGATTGCAAAAACTAATTCCAGCATGAAGGACCAGTTATTTTATCCACGCAGATTAGTTTTTCTACTGAAGAAATATGATTCAGTAGGCATGTTCTAATATCTGATCAGGGTTTATTTAAGTGCATTTTTCAATGGATTGGTGAGTGCTGGTATGCTTCTCCAGTGTTTAAAAATTGGCTGTAAAAATGACTGGTTAACAAGAAGCACTTTGTTTGAATTTCCCAAATTAGGGTTCATTTAAATGCATTTTTCAATGGATTGGTGAGTGCTGGTATGCTTCTCCAGTGTTTAAAAATTGGCTGTAAAAATGACTTGTTAACAAGAAGCACTTTGTTTGAATTTCCTAATGCATGTGCATGCGTTGTGGTAGTTTAGTAACAAACTGATTTTCAGATAGGGAGCATTAGACCTCGGCTTCCCAACCCTTACATGCTAGAGCATCTAGGTCCCCAAGCCACGAAATTGAGCACATGGGTTCTCACTCTTTACTTTGTGCTCCTTATTTGTCCTCAATATACGGGAATCATTCATTTGACCGTTTAAATTGACGTAGTCGGCGTCCAGTAATATAGTAAACTCATGCAAGTCAATTCAGTAGTGTTAACCTTATTATTAAATATAAAAGTAAAAAGAAAGTCCCACCCTCGGCCGAAGGGCCACTGCCACAGTGGTGACCACCGGCGATCACCAAAACAGTGGCAACCACTTATTGTCGCCAATTTTTGTCATTAACAGCAACTCCTAAAATCACAAATGCAGCATAATTAACAAACACCCAATATATACCAGAGTTTTACATGAAGCTGGTGTGAATTGTATTCTAATGCTTCGAAAGTTGTACGACCCATTTTTGAACTCTAGTCAGCAGATTTAGAGAAACCCAAGAAAACTTGACACGTAAATTTATATCAGCAACCCAATCCGTAAAATTGTATGAATATAGGCAGGTTCATGATACCATTACCAGATTACCACCTGTAATCCTAAATGTGTACACATGTATCAGATATGGAGACCACTGGTTATCCATTTATAGCTAAACAAATGACGATGGATGCAATCGAATAATAACTGGAATTGTAGAAGAAGAGAAGAGAAAGGGGAAGAGAAGGAAGAAAGGTGAGAAGAGAAGAGAAAAAAGGGCGAGGAAAGAGAGATTAAGACAGGGAATTGAAAGTGTTTTCAGTTTGTTCTGGGGCACAATGAAATATCCAGCATTTCTTAGATAAATTTTACCATTCGATACTTTTTTATGAGTCAACTTGGATTTTCACAAAATCTGCCTGCTCGTACTGTTAGTTTATCCTCTACTCTTCTTTTAAAAACTAGCGTTTTAGATGACATCATTAAGTAGAAGACCCAAAACAGCCTCATATTTAAGATACTCTTTTCTTGTTATTGCATGATTTCATTACCTTTATTTTTGAATGGTCAACTTTGTTTGACAATAGTTGGTAGTGCAAGTAGTAAAAATTGGAATTTATATCTATAATACTGTAGTTCATTTTAGAAAATTGGGCTCAATCAAGATTATGAAGCTGCTTTGAAAAAACTTATCCATAAACACAGCTCCGTAGCTATGAGTTATAATTGAGAACAATAATGTGCTTGAGGAGATGATCCAGGGCAATTTCTATATTAATTTTTTGAATTTGAGAACAACTCCTCAGAATCTCCATTTAGCTTTGGATCATGATATATCAAATTTTAGAATTTGAGAACAACTTATCAGAGCCTCTAGTTTAGCTTCCAACCAAAGCATGATAAAATCAGGTATTTTTTTTGTTTACAAGAAGATATCTTGGTCCTAATTAAATGATCTTGACTTCTAGTTTATTCACCTTGTAATGATTCCATTATGGACAATGGAGAATGTTTAAGAAAGACAATTTCTCTGGGTCTATTTTTGTCGAAAATGAAGTAAAAATGTCTAATATACCTATATTAACCAAGGTTTTACTTGACCTGCAACGTGCACATATCTGTTTCTATCTATACATGCACACACACGTTGGGGAGCCGAAGAAACCATATCACACACTAAATTTGTGAACACGCTTCATTTTAAAATAAATTTTGAGCATGGGGATTTGTTGTCAGAAACGGTAAGGCCGAGAAAGTAGTTGCAAAGTGTGGCAAAAAGCCCGAGAAGTTAGAGTGAAGGTAGGAACAACTTTCCGGGGGCAACTTTGGGTTATGAATAGTTCAGCAATTAATGGTCTCTCTGACTCTCATGAGAAATTTTACAAGTTAGTTTTGTTAGTCAAACTCTTATATTCCTGTTTAGATTTTCCAGCTTCTAGATAATTTTCTGTACTGTTTGGAGCCTGATTGCACTTCTTCTCTGTTTGACTTGTTGGCTTGAAGTGGTACATCTGATCAATCATATTATGCTTTGCAGAGGTTAAAATCCCACAATACGTCGACAATGTCACTCCTCAGTACAAGCCCAAGTTTGATGCGCTGGTGAGAAGAATTAGGAATATAATCTATAATTACGGCTTTGGACAAATATGTTCAATGCTAGGGAAATTTATCTCTCTCCTCTTTCAGTGCCCAACGGACAAACAAATTCAGTTGGGTACATGAATTTGTTGACAACTGCCCGGGGAAGTGGTAAATTTTATATGTTATTATACTTGCTGGGATATTATCTAAACAAGCATCTTGAAAATCTCAAGGCAAACAATATTTTTTTAAAATTGAAAACAATTTAAGCCCCTATTTGGTACACATTAAAATTTTCATTTTCATTATTCTACTCATTTTCAACCGCATATTCTTCAATAAAATAATATTTTCCATCACATCACTAACATTTTCTTCTTTTTCAACCACGCATTCTTCATCAATCTACTATTCTATAATACATCCAAAATAATTTGATTCAAACACACCCTAAGAATACAAGTATTTGTCAAGTGGGATTTGAAGGATTCTCAAATACTAAATGTGATTCTTGGAAGAACATTTAGAATTGCTCTTGAAAGAACTACATTTTTTCTTTTTCTCCCCAGATCACTTCATGATCACAATCTTCAAAGAAGTATATTATATCACAACAGTTCTAGAGGAGGAATTCATCCCTCGATGCAGATATACAGAAATGGGTGGGGGTTGTCAGGGTAATAGTAGACAATCAGCATACACCACAGATCAGCCTTACCCCCATAAACTAGTGATAAGTGAAGATACCCTGACATGTGCGCAGTTGCATTACTTCATTTGCAACTCTCTATTCTTCTGAAATTTTAGAAAAATCTTAAATTAATGTTCTTGTCTTGAGTTACAGTTGGTAGAGCTTAAAGAGGCTGAGCAGAGGTCACTTAAGGAGTCTGAAAGATTAGAAAAAGAAATTGCAGATGTCCAAGAGTTGAAGGTGAAGCATATACATTTTTTGGAAGTATAAATTCCCACCCCACCCCGCCCCATCTTTCTCTCTGGATTTCTCATTCAACTTTGGTGCAACAGATGAAGCTTAGTACGATGACAGCTGATGAATACTTTGCGAAGCATCCTGAACTGAAGAAGAAGTTTGATGATGAAATCCGAAATGATTATTGGGGCTATTAGTTTGAGCTTCTCATCTTGCAGGTGAACATCCTCTTCAAGTCCAACTGCGTTTGAGGAATAAAAGANCTTAGTACGATGACAGCTGATGAATACTTTGCGAAGCATCCTGAACTGAAGAAGAAGTTTGATGATGAAATCCGAAATGATTATTGGGGCTATTAGTTTGAGCTTCTCATCTTGCAGGTGAACATCCTCTTCAAGTCCAACTGCGTTTGAGGAATAAAAGAGAAGACTTAATTTGTTTTGTTGGTTTGTTTCTTGTGTACTCTGAAGATTTGAACTGCAATACATTATTGCATAATGTCCAAATGCACCCCCACGGTTGAGGATTAAAATGTGTTCAAATATGAAGATTGTCTCGGGAGCAGTTTTTTTTTTTTGGCTGAACTTCTACAAAATCTCACCTCTTCATGTAAATCAATGAGAATAATCACTGGAGTGAAATTACTCTTTGTGAAACTTGTATTTGACCATTCTCCAGCTCCGTGTCTCCACAAAAGATGATATTGATTGGGCCTTTAGGGGCAATGCACTTATTTATTGAGATAATTTTGTGAAGGTCTACGAAAATGGTTCTTAAAAACTTCAAGTTTGCTTCACTTGATTTTTTTTTTTTTGAAATTTACTATCAACGTAAAGTTGATGGCCGATACATTACATTTTCGGAAATTATATTTGCTGTCCCCTCCCTACTTACTCTGCCCTTCTATTCCCTCGTGTAGTTCCACCCTCCTTGCCATCCCCCATAATCTGAATCAGAAAATATGCACATTTTATTTATAGTTGGATGGGGTTGATTGTGATTCTTTGTAATTGACTTCGTGTTGAATACAAATTTAAAACTTTTTAATTCATTTGTAATGTTTTGCATGATACTATTGTGGCTTGATTGATGAAAATTGACGTGAAAACGTAATTAGTTTATACCGACTTAATAAGAAGTTTTGGGATACGGCTGAAGAATCCCTCAAAAGATAAAAGTCTTCGCTTGGAGAGCCTGTCAAGATAGTCTACCTTCAAAACAAAACTTGATCAACCGAAATATTCCTGTTGCTTCCCAGTGTTGTTTTTGTGGCTACCAAGTAGAGGATTTATGTCATGTTTTGCTTTACTGCCCATCTATCCATCAAAGCCTAACTAGTCGATTCTCGGTGCTACAAAACAAAAGTTATCCAGGAGGTTTCTTGCAAGCAACCACCGATATTTTGACAACACTATCAATGGATGCTCTCGTGGATTTTTTGCTTATTACTTGGGGATTTTGGTATTGGCCGAAATAAAATGGTCCATGATCAGATTACCATTCCACTACAAGAAGTAATCGCAACAACTTTAGCCAATAAACTTGCTACAGAACCGGCCCTTCCTCGAACAACTACTCGTAGAGGGCTGTCCTGAAAGTATAGATGGACCGCACCACCTAAACCTGCTTTCAAGCTAAATGTTGATGGTGCTCTGTTCTTTGATTTTAACAAGGCTAGAATTGGTATTATCTTGCGGAATCATGATGGTGAATTAGTTATGGCTGTTAGTGGTCCTAAAAAATGTATCCTAGAACCTGAACACGTCGAAGGGGCTGCAATTGTAAGAGGCCTACGATTATCTCTCAACCTGGGGATTTTGAACTTACTGGTAGAGAGTGATTGTATGTTTCTTGCAAATGAAATTAACAAACCAGATTTAACCTCAGCATCAGTTCGTCCTCTTGTAGCTGAAATAAAGGAGTTAATGCTACGATTCCCTCATTGTAGCATCTCTCACTGCAATCGAGTTACTAATCAAGCTGCTCGCTACATGGCACGGCATGCATGGTCCCCTTAAGATTTGGTACTTGGTAGCAGTGTCCTTTTTTTCATTGATAAACACTATTGTAACCTTTCTTAAGACTATTTGCCTTCATGAATGAAATACTTTTCCGTTAAAAAAAAAACTTCCAATCAACGAGGTGTAATTTTTGCTACTATTAATGCCCCTCAATAGTGTAGTGAGAGGGGAATAACACGAGAAAGGAGAAATGCTGTGGGCTCAACGCACCACTGAGGGGAGGATGGATGGATGGAGGTGGTCGAGTTGCTGCAGATGGACAGGGGATCTAGGCGGTTGGGAGTAAGGAGGCGGGGAGAAGATGGGGAAGAAGGAGCATCCATTTAAAGTGTTTTAGAGATGATGAAAATGACACTTTGTTTACAGGATTTGCTATTTCTCACTTTGACTAGTAAAGATGACTGCCTTTCAAAAACTCATAAATTATTATCGTCTGACATGATTTCTGCATCTTGTAGAAGAGCTTTACGATGAATTTACCTCATTCCTTGAAAATTAATTTTTCAAAGAGTTTTTTACTTCCAGAAGAGCTTTTAGCTTTCCTTCACATTAGATCATCTTCTTCGAAAAACTTTTCTAACTAGAATAAACATCTATTATAAAATTAATCGAGTGAGTTTAAAAAAAACTTTTGAATCTTCGAAATTCTTTTTGATTTCTCAAAAGTCATGACAAACTAGCCTTTAACATTCTTGCATTTTTTGGACTTTTTATTTTAAAAAAGTATCTAGTTATTATAGAGAGCATTTTTAAATTTAAAGATAATTTTTTTAATACGCTTCAGTAAACTCTTTATCTTTTGTCCTTTATTTTACTTTTTTTTTCAACAATCATTTATTTTCTTTTTCTTTTTCTTTTAATTTATATATACAATTTAGATATCCATAGCTAAAATATTCAATATAAAACAAGCAATTTAAGTAGTTGAATATTAAATTTTGTAGTTTCATTAAAGGCCATTTTGATAAAATATAAATAGAGAGTTGATTTGACTTTATTTTAAAGCGTTGTTTGGCGCTTGACCGAAAAAAGGGCAGGATGGATGGAAAGAAGTAGTTGAATATTCGTTCTGCATTTTCAATGTTATTTATGTTTAACAAGAGAATATAATGGGAATTCAAAATTGTATGTAATTTTATGAATAATGCAAGTAAATTCACAATTAAAGAAAAAAAAATCCTAAATAATAGTAAATGATGGTGAACAAAAGTTTGACATTTTCTTCGATAAAGTTGTCGCAATCTGCATTTTGTTCATTTCAAATGGCATTAGATATGATCATGGCCCCGTTTGGTACGGTTTAAAATCCAATTAAAATTGAAAATATAGCCGTTATTGGTCTCATCCGTCTAATAAAAGTCAACAATAACGACTATATTTTCAATTTTAATCTAATTTTAATCTCTACCACACACCCTCCATATAAAATTCTTGGTATAGAATTTGTTGCGTATATATTTTATAAGCAATGATTTTTTTTATATTTATTTTACGAATATACGATTACAAAGTAAGAAAATATTATAAATTTGTGTGCAAAAATTATTTTAATTGAAAAACATTTGATTGAAAATGAAGAGAAATATAAATTTAATACAGAAATAATTATATTAAATTAATTTTACACATTTTCTGGAGATACAAAAGTGTAGAAAAAGAGCCGATCGGTAGAGACTGTGGCCTGCTTACAGCGCACTCGCATTAATAAGCTTCTATAAAAGGATATCGTTTGAATCCAAATCCTGCAGCTCGTAACCAGTCAAAAATCCAGCAGAATAGCAGGAAAGTTGATTCTACGGTAGCGGAAGTAGAAAAATATAGTAATCGAAAAGAATGTCAGTGCAGGAATATCTGGACAAGCACATGCTTTCCAGGAAAATAGAGGACGCCGTGAATGCGGCGGTTAGGGCTAAGACGCCGGATCCAGTTCTATTTATCTCAAATCACATGAGAAAAGCTGTATCGTCTGCAATTACCAAGGTCAAGGCCAGGCAAATTCTCGATAGCAGAGGAATTCCCACCGTTGAAGTTGATTTGTTCACCAACAAAGGGATTTTCCGCGGTGCTGCCCCCAGCGGTGCCTCTTCTGGAATGTACAAGTTTTTGTCCTTTTTTTTAAAAAAAAAAAAAACGTGAATTGGCCTATTTTTTGTTGTAATTAATTGTTAGAAATTAGTATACTGTTAATTGATGAGAAGTAGGGAGCTGGTAGTTAAATTACTGGACACTAAAATAAGAAGAGGAATTTGGAGTCTGTTGTTTTATGTATATTTGGTGTTCTTTCCGGAACGTAGAAATTTGAATATAATTATTTTCTTGTTGTAAACATCTATGATTATAAAATGCATAATCATCATCATCTGGTGAAAGACACAAAAGTTTGTTAACATAGCTTCTATTGAACCCCATGGATATCATATGATAGTTTCAATTTCAATTGCATAAATATTAAAGACAGTCATGGGAATCAGGTCCTTAATTGGTAGTCCAAAACTGAAATTACAGCTTCAGATTTGAAGCAATCCAAATTTTCTTTTCTCCAACATAGAATGAGGTTTTTGAGAAATGCTATAACTATTTTGATCCTTGACCTGTGCTGTGTTCAATAGGTGTAATTGTGCCTGTTTATGGAGTGGATATTGTTTTTTTTCATGGGAAACTCTTAGAACTATATTTTTTCTTCATTGATTCAAAACCATATTATTTGG
>CAIGRO010194541.1:0-17519 GCA_903798355.1 Fraxinus baroniana
AGTGTCTTTGCAATATATCTACGTAAATGATGGTTTATAATCATCATACTCTAAAGATGTTTAGAGATATACTTGTTGGTAATGTCAAATCTCTAAAATTACGTAGAATATGATAGTTTGTGTATCAGAAAACTCTTAATTGAGTTTTATGTCCCTATAGATGAACAATTTTAAGTTCATGTGTAATATATTGTTAGGATTACGAGATAATGTTTTACGCGCACATATAAAATATGTCAAACAAGCTTAGATTGACTCACTCACACGAGCAATCGTCTCAGACATTTTAGAGTGTGCTGAGATGAAACATAATGATCATGTTGTGTACATGGACTAGTCGCCTTGATGAGATTGCAACAAGTAATCGAAATAGATTTTGCTAATCCATTAAACCAGTTTAGTAGCCATATAAAGTTCTCGATTTGAGATTAGCTGAAGGAATGGACATAAGGAGAGCTCAAGTTAGTTATCGAAGAATACCTGAATTTGGGTCATATAAATTCTTTGGGTAGTAGGCAATCACGACCTAGGTTATAGCGACAGTCTAGGTGCAATGATGGTCAGACCGACTGACTGAACTCAATATCCAGACATGGTGGTCACAGGAATCAAGGTCAAGTATTGTAACATGATGGGAAAAAGGATGGCAAGTCCTAGATTGGAAGCTTATAAATAGGAGCAATGGTCCCTTAGAAAAGGTCGAGTTAATCGATTGTAGTACACAACCAAAACACTTTTAATAAGAATCTCTCTTTTTAACGATATTCGAGTAATTACTCTACTAAATTTACCTTCAGTAGTTTTGGCCTCTATTTGGTAAGGATTAAAATATAATTTTTAGTAGATTTTGGTAAGAGTTGATTAAATGTGTGGTTTATAAGTTATTAGTCTCATGAAATATGTGGTTAAAATTAATTATTGATTTTGACTTCAATTAAAATTTAGATTTTAGTCCCTACTAAACAATGCTTAATAATTGTCCGTCAATTTTAGTCATCAACAATTTGACGCTATTTTCAACACTCTTGAGCATTCAAAGGATACTCAAGGCTAGGTAAAGGACGGGTATAGGAAACATAATTTTAGCCTCATTACCGTCCCGTTCAAAGTCCATTTCAAAATATAAGTTTGTGATCATAAATAAAATTTTAAAAAAATCATCATCATTTCTAAAGAGAGCATGGATTATTCTTTAAAATTGATAAAAATAATAATTTCCACCAACTAAAACACGAAAAAAAAAGGGACAATAAACAAGATAATGCCTTCTCTGCCCCTACCTAACATTGCCCTACCTTAAGAAGAGATAGAGGTGGGGGCAAGGAGGGGAAAACTCATTTGAGGTGGGGGACAGGAATGAGTGTTCCAATCCCGGCCCATCTTGTTGCCATTCCTACACCAAGGTCGGAAATTTCCAACTTATGAGAACACTATTGAACGCTTTCGAAATGTTGTCTAAAGAATTGAGAAAAACTTGATTGCCACCACTCGATGTATTCAAAGATAATTTCTTGTGTTTATTTTTAAATTATGAGTAACTAATTTTCATATTAGGGCAAACAATGTAATCGACTTGTGATCATTTATTCTTTTATTCAAGATTTCTGTGATTTGTTCATATATGTGTTGGTTTTACTATAAATTTCATGCATTGATTAATTGATCACTAATTTGATGATTATGCGAGTCTCTTACGAATCGAGTGGTGAGTTTGAGATTTAGACTATATAGTAAAACTCGATAAATTAGTATAACATATAGAGATACATATACTAATTATAGAGGCCATAATATAAATTCTTAGAACGAGTGTTTCGTTTAATTAAGGTTGATTCACATAGAGATATGAAATTGCATTAGTTAAATACGCTCAATTTACAACATCCACCAACAAATTTGAGGTTTGATTTGCATCTTTTTATTGTTTAAATGTAACGGATTTTTAGTGATTTGACCTATTTTAGGGGTCAACTGCTTTTGGATTTTTGGTCTTTGCCAACAGGAATCGAAACTCTTAAAAGCCCAAAATGCTCAACTTGCCAATGAAAATCCAAAAAGCAAACCCATCTATCCTGCCTATCGAAAACCCGGAAAGCAAACCCAAAAAATGGCCGAAATTTGAATGGAGAAAGATGTAATTTTTGTGAGTGATCTGGTGCGGTGTAACACGAAAAAGGTATGGCCCAGTCAGATTACCTCTAGGTTTCAGGTTCCATCTGACTGTGGAGGTGGAGGAGATGACATTTGTGGTAATGGTTTTGGGGTAGGGTAGGGTAGGGGTGGATGGAGAAGAAGAAGTTGGTTTTTGGTTTTTTAATTTTAATTATTTGATTTTAGTTATTTTATTACGAAAAAAATGTAAAGTTACAATTTTAACCTTTTAAAATTAGTCAAAATTATTGTCAATTTCAATTATTTGGTCAATTAATGGTCAAAATAATAGAAACAATCCATTTGGACTTCAGCTGCAATATTTTGAAAAGTTTGATATTGTAAATGACACAAATAAAATGTTTGGTACCATAGGTGAAATAAAATGAAAGTTTTGAGCAAAATCTGTTACTAAATCAAAAGTTTGGTACCGCTACTGCAATTATCCCTATTCTAAATGGTTTAACCAAATACTAGGTCTCACAAAACTAATATTTGTACTTTGTTGAAGCCTTCCATCAATCCTTTCTTCCAAATATTCAAATATTATGGATGAATTTCTTGAAAATTGTTAGATAGTGCATGTTTGTTATGCTTTTTGTATAGTATAATGAATAACGTTTTAGCTTCTATTTCTTTTTTAATATTGTCCAATACTATTAAATCCTCCTTTCGTACATACCAAAAGCGGATTGCATGAACTCATGTACTTCTCAATGTGAAAATAACCCAAATACCCAATGCTGACTAGGTGAAATTGACTCAGGCTCCTATTTCTTTGATCAAAATTGATTTTTTGCAGTATTTACGTCTTTACGATTCTATGTGTTAAGCGGAAGAAAATAGAAAAATTCCTTTCACTTCCACAAAATAAATTGAATGAACTTGCCTGAAATTTGACGCCTAAGTTATTTTTGGAATTTCTTTTAATCTTTTATACCATAGTTATTGGATTCATTTGTCAGATACAAATCTTTTAGGTGCAGGTAAATATTTGATTATTTCATTAAAAGTTTCTTCTTACAACTTAGAATCCATCTAAAACAAAAATCTTTTGAAGTATCGATGGCGACTGTACGCGGTGGTGGTGGTTGTTGGCACAAGACTGACATCTTTGCAAAGCCCAAAAACCCCATAGATGGAAGAAAACAATTGATATTGACAACTGACAATTGACATAAATTTGAGGATTATTTTGTGAATGAGATGTATAGTCAAGATATTTTAAGGAATAAAGCCAAGTGTATAACAATGGTTGACAAATCAAAATTCAAACATGTAGTGTAAAAAAATAATTTTTTAAAATAGATGAATATGATGATGTCAAATGGGATGTTGTTAACCAATATCTTACATATAACATGATTCTATTTTAAGTAGTTACTAATCCCTTATTCGATTCTCATTTTTAAACATATTTTTTTCAAACTTATTTTCAATCGATTAATGTTATTTAGTATCAATTAAACTGGTATTGTAGCACTTGTGATGCTAGACAATATTATTCTTTTCAATCATATATTTTATGAAATTCACAAATTTTGTCGACTTTTTATCCATAAATTTTATCAGCTGTACTAATAATTAAACCACACATGGGCTAAATTTCAGGTAATATAATAAATTTTTTTTTATTAAAGGCTAAAATTATAAATTTTGTGACAAAACTATTTGGCCTAATTACCACGTTATTATTTAAGAATGGCTTATTTGGCAATGCACGGTCAAACACAGAATGAAGAGTATTGGAGTTTTTGTCGAAGTTGAGGATCGAATTCAATGCACTCGACCCACGCATAGCCTTGTCCATGGAGTTCTCGTCGCAATGCGATTTTTGCAAGGTCAAGGAATCCAATTCATCATGCCAGGTCCAGGTCAAGCGCCGCACCGACGAATACCCTCCGAGGATCAATGGCGTTGAAGAAACCTTCGATGCCACCTCTACCCCGGCACAGGGAATTCGAAGCTTCATTCTCGAAATAGGTTCGCTGCTTGAGACGGAGCAGATGTTTCGGGAAGCTGGTGAGCAATGGGATTAAGGTAATGGGTTGAGCACTGGCCTGTTTTTTGTGGGATTTGTGTTATTGCATTGCGTGTGTGGAACTGGGTGATGATTTGTTTTTGTTGGGTTTGTCTTTTATGGTAGAGATAATTAGTCGAACATGCGGTCTGTGTACTATTTTGAGGTCTAGGGTTTCATCTTTATTCTTGTTGTGCTTCAAATTATAGCAATTTCAGAACAATTTAATAAAAAATAATTGTCTATACGGCGTGATTGACTGAACTTTTGGTGGGTTTGGTTTTTCATTGATACAATTTGTCTAACAGGTGGTGTTTAACTTACTCATGGCCTAATTCTTTTTTCCAAGATAGATCTTTGTAGTGCAGACATGGGGTTTGAAGTGGTAAATTAATTTAGAGATTGGTGAACAAAGAGGGGTCTGTTTCTGAGTACCTTGTGGTCACTGGCAATTGATGAGCACATTAGTTTATTAGGAGTCATTATTACATCAAATAAGGAAGAATAGCTGCTAGCTTCTTTGTATTATTACACCTCAAACAAAGGAGTAATCCGCGACCTCCAGTCTATGCAGTTGTTTATGGATGCTATCACATTAATTTGAGGTCGGAGTCAAAAAAATTGGCATTCGAAATTACTTCTGTTTTCCTTAAAACTATTCGTGAGGAAGCCTTGTCAATCACACGTGCTTTTGAGGTGGTGTTTGAGAATAACTACTCTAGGAAAGAGAGCATAGTTTTTTATGTTATGCAAAAGAAGTATGAGTATTCAATCATAAACATATGGTACATATAAGTTTCTTGTCTTTCTCCTCATTGTTGCCATATCAAGCTCTTGTAATAGTTTATGTCCTTTTTTATAGGAGCTCCAAGGGATGGAGAGAGTGTGCTTGATAAAACATTGGCTATAGACGGCCGGGGATTGGGAACATATACGTGATATTTGAAGGTTGATAGAAAGGTCGGGTTGGTGTAGCAGAAGGTGGATCTCTTTTACCGACGATGATTGGATGTGGATCATATAAATTCATAGCCTAACATCTCAAGTTGGGCTACTTGGTGAACCGGTTGATGGCAAACTATGCAAGCTGAATGATGACATACTCTGCATACTAAAGGAGGGCATATTCTGTAAGCCAGAGAAGGGTGGAGTCTGCTTTGTGGTTCATGGTAAGTTTGTTGACCTTTTCTTATCACTTGGAAGTTTTACTAGCTAGTTACTGATGATCAGTCAAGGCAGCTTTTGCTGTTGCAAACTTGCAACCAGAGGTGACTTTTGCTAAAATTATTTTTAGTTTATTGTTTTTTAAAGATTGAGATGAATGATATGATTGCTATGTTTTTTATATGCTTCATCTTTCATTTATGTTGATTGTCTTGTTCCAGTGTAGAGATTATTGCTTGCTCTCAAATAGATAGTGTTTCGGATTGGAGATGCCTGTGATAAATGATACCAATTCCAATAGTACATTTTATATGGCTAATAACTGAATCTGTCCGGCTAGTACATGTCTGTTGAAATGGGCTAGATAGGTGTACTTGAACCTGCTTAAACGCAAAAGACATAAATCTCTCTGAATTATGAAGTTACTTTTTTTGTATTAGTAGTTTGCTTTAGATATGCTGATAGGTTTAAGGTTCTTTCAGTTAGATGCTACGTTACATGCTTAATATAAGAGTTCTATTTATGTTAGTCTGATATGCCAACTAGTTTCTTCTCTAAGTGTTTGAGTACTAAGTAATACTTCTAACACAATCGAGCATTTTGGAATTCATCATTTGGGGAGTAATATACCTTGATTATAGACTAATATCTGTTGATTGACTAAAATGAGTTGCCCAATGAGGTAAACAGCTTATATTACTACTTAATGTACAAAACTTTTAAGATATGATATAATTCTCCAACTTGACCATTTTATTAATTGACATTTAAGGTTCAAACCTAGCCTTCTTCACTAAATGGAGATTCTTGTTTTTCACATCCTCTGGAACTTGTACTCTTCCAGATTGAACTACTTTCTGTGTACTCCAAGGAAGGAGAAAGGACCCAGTAAGTTCTTTTTTTTTTTTTTTAATAAATTTATTTAGGTTGTGTTTGACACCCATTTTGGAGAAGAATTTGATTTGGAATAGTGATTTATGGAAGAACGTGTGGTTAAAAAGTAAAGAGAATTTTTGGGTTTATATATAATATTATTTTATTGATAGAATGTGAGAAAAAATGAGAATGAGAATGAGAAAAAAATGGATGTCAAACAAGGGCTTATAAAGAAGGGGGCGGGTGGGTGGGTAAATCGTCCTTGCAGAATTAGAGTACACAGTATGTTGGTTGAAGCTATGTATTACGTGACTTTTCTACATTTTTCTTCTATTCTTTTTCAGTTTGTAGTAGATGGTGCATGGTAAGTGGTTGCTGGGGAAGAAAGCAAAGATTTGGAAGCTCAAAATCAGCAGGAAATGTGAGTGTCTGAAGCTATTTATCCACTTCCTTCTCCTATCCCGCTAAAGTACGATTGTCTCTTTTTTTATAACTTTCTGTTTCGCTGTCTTTTGATGTTCTTTGAATTAGACGATTTCTTTTACCTTGTGTAGCCCTTGTGCATTAGTGAGTGCGGAAAACTAATTTCTGCATGACCAAAACATTCCTCTGATTCCGACTCCGGAGTAACAACCCGGTTTTAATTATCCCACAAGTCCAACTATTGGCACCGGGATCTTCCTCGTCTCGCTACAGTGCCGCTACCAACCCTCGTGCTTAAATCCCTGCAACAGTCAGTCTGATATTGTAGCGGCTGCACAAGCTGCCTCGACTGCAGCTATGTCATCCAGTGATTAGAAAGATTTAATTTGATGGCTCGTAATGTTTTTAAGTGATAAAAAATGATCAAGCAACTCGCCATGAACCATGGAGCAGCATTTATTGTGCAGAATCCGCCCTCCAGCTTGCAGAATATTCCCTCATCCGGCTTGCAGAACATACAAGCCATTGGCTTGCAAAATATACCATCCTTGATTATGCAGAGTATGTCATCATTCAGCCTGCATAGTTTGCCAGCAACAGGTCCACCAAGTAGCTCAACTTGAGGTCTTAGGCTAAGAATTTATATGATCCGCTTCCAATCAACGTCAGTAAAGGAGATCCACCTTCTGCTACGCCAACCTGACTTTTCTATCATCGTCCGTGTTCCGTTTCCAGTCTCCGTCCATCTATAGCCAATGTTTTATCAGATGCACCCTCTCCAAGCAGCATGGAGGAGAAAGATAAGATACTTTACCCCATTTTGGTAGTCAGACAATTGAAGAACCTACAACATACTACGAAATCGAGAGACGAGAAATCAAAGATGTGGTCTTGCATCTTCTTCAAGAGTCCAATGGTTTACAGGAATGGAGTAAAAGTGTGCATTTCTGCATCATCATCCAAGCAGAGAGTCAGTTACATCCCAGACGTTCGAAGTGCAAAAAGAATGAAAATGGATTGAGAATTACTGGTCCATGATTTGCAATTAGCATCCTTTTTGTGTATTTTTATTGGGAGCATTGTTTTTGCCAACCCTATATTTTAAAATTTTAATATTAATTTCAAGAACTTGATGTCAAATACTTATTTGGCTCGAATGATTGTTAGATTATTAATGCTTTCAATTACTTGATCAACAATTTGAAAAGAAAAGAGTTGTGATTTTTATTATGTTCAAGGGAAGGAGTAGGAAGCATAGTACATTGTAAAGTTCGATAGTAGATAGAGATATATCATTATACTTTGCATATATATCTTATCGTAAATGTTCTTGGAATTTAATTCATTTTCATACATCCGAATCCTTCATAAAAATACAATAAAGTCATATATGCGAAGAACTTTAATATTACTCGAGAGATTATTAATAAATAAGAAAACATTAACAGTCAAGTTTAAATAAGTATTGCCAATTACTTGAGTTGATATTTTAGTAGAGGAATAGAAGGAATTTGATGTTCTAGTGGTGTTAATTCATTGAGTTTTCATCGAAGTTTGATAGTTAAAAGTTCTATATTTAGTTAGCTATTGAATTAGATTTACGTTTCCCCAATCTCCATAAAATTGTGCTATTTCCCTTAATTCAATATTAATCAAATTTAATTGAATACACAGTTCTCATGTGAATTATCTTTCTCGGTCAAAAATTATGTTCTATTTAAGTTATATTAGGAGTTTATATTAAGTTATATTGTAATAAAAGCCAAAATAGGAGTTCTTGAGTTAATTATAGTAAAAAAAAAAAATTAGTTTGGGGTTGGTAGTATAGTCATTGAAGGAGTCAAAGATGTCCAAGAAGATCACATGTACAATAGAGTGCAATTAGAAGTTAAATGAGTGTCAACTGTTGTACAAATTTTGCTCCAAATTCTCAATCACAAGTTTAAAATAAGTTATGTGGGACAAAAGGGGAAGAGTAATAATTTATTTCAGATAGTCAAGTATAGGAGTTAGGGGGAGAGATCTTTGAACAATTTTATTCGATTTGACGATCGGATAAGAGTTACGGGGAGAAGTTGAGTATTATGAATGATTGATCTAGCAATTCTTTTATATTGATATTTTGTTTGATTTGGTGTTTTGTAAATATCAATATCATGTTTTGAGTTGCTAGTTCTACTTTATTTACTTGTCAATTTCCTCTTGCTTTTCACGTGGTTTGTTGTTTCCATGTGTTTCATGGAACATGTTGACAAGAGGTTGAAGTAAATTGTGTACATTAAGTCTTTGAATAGTTTTTTTTTTTTTTTTTAATTCACTTTGACTTTGAAATGAATGGGTGTCCTCAATTGAGATTGTGAATCTGTGATGAAATCCTTCTAAATTGAGGTGCTCTCAATTGAGATTTTAATATATTTTAATGAAATTCATTAAAATTTAGGTGTCTCCTATTGAAATTCAATGAAATCATTTAAAGTTCAGGCATCCTCAATAACTAGTGGATCTATATAGATTTCATTACTAGACAGATTTTAAAAGATTTAGATGGATTTCAAGCGTAAAATACATATAACAAAATTTCTTTTTTGAAATTTCATCATATTTTATGGGATTCTTATGTAATTTGTAGAGATTTATTCAAATCTAGGAAATTCATTAGAATTTACAATCATTTAAAATCCATCAAAATCTTAATTGGGGTGATTTCATCATGAAATGTCAAAGGGTGAGATCGTTAGGTCCAAAGTTATAATTAGCAGTTTTCAAATTTGTAATTAGTAATTTTCTTAGTCAAAATCATGTTTTAGTTGAATTGTATTAAAAATTTACCGAGTTGCAATCAAAGTCAAAATATGAGTTATTGAGTTTTAATTATAATAAAAATAGTTTGAGGTTGGTAGTATAGTCCTTGGAGGAGTCAAAGTTGTACAAGAATATCACATATAATCAATGGAATGCAATTAGAAATCAAAGGAGTGTCAAAGTGTTGCACAGGTTTTGCTCCAAATTCTCAATTTCAAGTTTCAATGCATTTTTCACATAGAAAAAGTTTGAATTCCAAAAATCCCACATCTAAAAGAGTTGTGTTCCTTTGAGTTAACTGTCCAACGCAATTTGAATCGTCTCAGTCGGATGTCGGAGAGAAAATTATGACAAACATACTGACCTCTGCTCAGGCTGCCGGTTGAGTGGCGCAATTATCCGAGCACCAGTAAAATTCAATTTTCAAGCAAATTTTGAGTTCATTTTTATCTCGAACACTACCCCTTATAAATATGTACTCTATGGGATGTCCAAAGTGTGGTTGAATAATATTTTGATTATAGAGATCATTATTTGAAGATCTAAATATTTTTTCATTGATTTCTTGATTCAACCAAAATATTATTTTTTTGTTATTCAACCTATATATTAATCCAATTAATAGAGCTTTCTTGTAAGTTAATAGTTTGTTCTTTGAAAGCGAAAACCATATTTCAATATCTCTTGCTGCCTACAGATCAAATCACAAAAAGTTCCTTTGATCAAACACCAANGATTCAACCAAAATATTATTTTTTTGTTATTCAACCTATATATTAATCCAATTAATAGAGCTTTCTTGTAAGTTAATAGTTTGTTCTTTGAAAGCGAAAACCATATTTCAATATCTCTTGCTGCCTACAGATCAAATCACAAAAAGTTCCTTTGATCAAACACCAAAAAATCATACCTTGGCTAATTAACCTTTAGAGATCTAGAGTTTTGGGAAGAGGCACTTGGAGTTTCGGCGCTTGAGAACAAGGTTCGTTCTTATTGATCAACGTGAAGAGAAAAGTAGCTCAGAATTCCGAGAAGTGCAAGTGTG
Organism: Fraxinus baroniana; assembly: GCA_903798355.1. Lineage (NCBI taxonomy): Eukaryota > Viridiplantae > Streptophyta > Magnoliopsida > Lamiales > Oleaceae > Fraxinus > Fraxinus baroniana. The sequence continues at coordinate 10,482 of CAIGRO010194541.1, forward strand.
CACAACCAAAGGAGTTCATTGATGATTTACAAGTTAGGTGGTCTGAGTCAGCTAAGGTTTAACAGTATTTGGACTAATTACAACTTAACTTTCCTAGTGGATTGTACGATGTATTTGTCGGAGGTTTTTTATCCAGTTAGGGACTTTCCTCCATGATCAATTCTTGGTGTTATTATTTTATTACTTTGATTTGAATATTTATTTGATTGAAACTTATGATTAATTTAATTGTATTAATTAACCCTGATTCATCTAGAAACTAATAAATAATGACTTGTTGCTCTTTATTGTTTAATTCTGAATATTTAGGTTAAAACTATTCGGTAAATTTAAACTGTTAGATTACATATTTAAGAAACCTTCATCTTGACACAAATTCTAATGCAATGAGTGAAGTTTCAAAAATTCACAACATGTAAACAAATTCCACTACAAGGAATAAATCAATGACTCTTGATTCCAAAAACTCTCAAACAAAATTCTCCTTGTATTCCACAAAATCCAACTACAAAAACTCAATCGATTGAATCAAAGCACTACTCAGCAAAATTACTCCGAGTACCAAAATAGCTTAAATTATCCCACGATCAACAAAATTACAAATAATTCGGTAATGATTACCAAATAGGGCAAAAACACACCCTATAATAGAATCGACACTAAAAACTACTTTTGTCGAAGATTCCTTGCTAGACTTGATATCTTCTGATACAGTGATGCCAATGGTATGGGAATAATCCCATTCCTAGTTGGTTTCTAACACGTTTTTATTTGTTCTACTTCATCAATAATTCAAAGATTTGGCTCATATAAATACTCCACAAGGTGTATGCTCTTCATAGGCTCAAATGACAATTAGATCATTGTTGTATACATTTAAATTTGAAAAAAATGTTTAGATTTAGATTGAGAGTATCAAATCTTGCAATACAAGTTTAGTTTTTTGGTATAATAAATTATCCTCACCTTCTACAAAAATCTTATCTGTTGTGTGATCCATTTTATTCATATTGCTTATATTATCATCTTTATTATTTGGCCCAATTATCAACAAGTGGTATCAGAGCTATTCTGGTATTTGGTTGTTTCCAACAAACTGTATCAGAGCCAAGATTTTTTGGCGGTTCTTGAGAGGTCCAAATTGGACATTAAAGCGAGGTTGAAATAGTAGATTCTCTTTGTTGCAGATCAAGATGCAAGCAATTTTTGTTCAATGGGATCTTGAATAAATAGAATGCCCGCAAAAATAACTGTGGAGAAAAAGCAATGCAAAGATTAGAAAGACCTATTAGTGGTATATGTTCATCTTTCTAATCAAAATTTTTTGGACATGAAAAAGTATAATAGTGCCACTAAGTTGTGGTTGAAATTAGAATAGAACGTATGATAAAGAGCTTGACTAGTAAGTTACGTCTGAAGTAGTGCTTGTATTCTTATTGTTGGACGAAAGGTAGATCTTTGGAAGATCATCTATTGGTGTTCAAGGAACTGACTTGGAGACCATGGAGGTTAAGTATGATAAAAAGGATTTAGGGCTAATTTTGTTATGCCGTTGGCGCTTTCATATGTGACTTTTAGAGACGCCACTCTCTATTATCGGGATACTTTTACTATTGACGAGGTATATAATGCGCTTTATTCTAAGAAGAAGATGACACATCTGGGCATAGAATCTGAGGCCCAGACAAAGGGTCTTGTTATTTGTGAGAGGAAGACAAGAGGTTATAGAAGAGGTAGAGTCAAGCATAGCAACAAGGATAAAATATGTTGGTAATGCAACAATAATAGGCACATGAATGGGGATTGCTATGAGTGGCGGGACATGTTTGCTACTACAAATCAGAAGCAACAACCAGAAAATTTCAGTAATTTCAACCTTGTAGAAGAATACAATGATGGAGATCTTTTGGCAATTACTGATGGTGACTCCAAACATGACGGGATTAAATTCTTGATTCGACTTGCATTTTTCATATATGTTCAAATTGGGATTGGTTTTCTTCATGTAAAATAGTTACAATGGGTTCAGTGATGATGGAAAATAATGAGCCTTGTAAAATAATTAGGATTCTTAATGTCAAAATCGAGATTTTTGGTGAGATGGTTTGAAAACTTGGCTAGGTTTGACACGTTCTAGGTATAAACAAGAATTTAATATCTTTGATTACTCCTGATTCAAAATAGTGCATGTATACTAGTGGAGTTGGAGTTTGAAAGCTCAAGAATACCTAACCAAGAGGGGCGAATTGATTTTTAAAATATTTTCAAAATATTACTTTAAAGGTTCAAATAATTTTGAAATTATGAAAGCTATAAGTAAAAGGGAAGAGAACAAGCAAACAATGTAATTGTAGAGGTTCGACCCAAATTGATTATCTACGTCCTCCGTTACGGAGCTCGTCATCACGAGCAATGCCTTTTCACTATATATGATAGACTTATGGTACAATCCAAAACCTTACGAAGCTTTCGGTGACTTACACACAAGGAGCACTAATCCTTATATAATATTGAGTTTTTCGAGACCTCAATTTGAAGAGAAATAATTTTACAATTTGAATTTCTCTCTTAACAATTGACATAGACAAATCAAGTATTAAAATAGAGATGGGCTAACAATTCAATGAATAACAATAAATGAAAGTTCAAGTGTTAGATGGGAAAACTTTGATGATGAAGATGAATAAAGGATTTGATCCACTCAATCAAAAAATTTCACAATAAATGATTTGATGATAAATAAGATGTAATACCAATGTAATTTTGCTCAAGAATAGCTCACTTTAATGCTCTCAAATTTTCAAATTCCTCAAGAATTTCATCATAGGAAGTAGCTAAATCATCATACGAACATTTTTTAATAGGACTTACCTTATCTTCAATTGCCATGAAGCACATATTGATAACTTCCTCTTGACTATCATTTTCATCGCAATCATCATCGTTGCTTTCATCACATGTCGATTGGAGTGCCTTTTTCTTGATATTTATTTTCTTCTTTGGGTATTCGTGTCTCTTGTGTCCGAATTTGTCACAATCATAACATATGATTTATTGCTTCTTTCTTCACAATTTTCTTCTTTCTTTTGAAATCTTCAATTGTTGCAAAAACCTCTCCATTTCTTAACAAGAACTAGATCATTGAGTTCTTCATCATTCATGTTTTCACTTGTAAGCAATTTGGCGCTTAGGAGGCTCATTTGATTCTTCTTTGTTTTTCTTCGTTTTCTCCTTTTGATGTGAACCCAACTAAGAATTAATGTTGGAAATCCACAAAAAAGATGGAACCAACTCAAGAAAGCTAGAAATCACGTCGCACAAAGATCAACCCGACCTGTTGTTCGACTCGTATCAAGAATCGAGATTACGCGTAAGAAATCTGACATGCTGATTACCCGGAACAAGAACCATGAAGTGGGAACACCACTAAAGGACTGCGAAATCTTTTGATAAGTTCAAGATTATAAATCTAAGTTACCAAGAATATGGAGGAAAAAACTGACAAATTATATTTAATCTCTCAAAATAATAAAAGTGTTCGTTTTACAATGAAATAAACCTCATATTTATACTAATGCTAGAAACCCAAATAAAACGTAATTAGGTCATAGAATATTTTCAATGTTGGAAATAAAATAGAATCCTAAACTAACAAGGAAATCTCTCGAAAATAGGAAAATCTCGCCAACTTGTTCTCGGCATGTTTCTGTGTGACCGCAAATCCAAAAGTATCATGTGCATATGTAGCTTTGTGCAGAATTTCGTGATGATTCCGAACTGTACTCATGGGTGAATATCCGACACCTGAGCTGAAAGTTATGCTCATTTTAATCCACGACACTCGTTTTCTTTCCAAATATCTTCCAAATTTTGAATCCAACTCGTTTCCATTCCCGATCCCTTCACGAGACTTGAACCTTGGTAGGTCAACTTCGCCCATCTAAACTCCATTACTTGAACCCTTGACTCATGTGACCCGACCAAGTGATTGCCTCTCCCGGATCATATCACCTTTGTTTCGACGTTGTGGAACTCATAAGTCATCAAGGTACCATAAAGCTCTTCCAACGAATATGAGTTGATATGTTTGGTATTCTCTATCAACATCATTAATGTCTCTAACCTTCTGATAGTGCTCTATGAATTTTGCTTACAAACTCACCGTTAGTAGATTTACGATCAAAGCCTTTAAGACCATTAATAATATCGGTAAAGCGAGTAATCATATCGAAAATAGATTCATCTTGTTTCATAAAGAAATGCTTAAATTCTTTAATGAAAAGGCTAATTTTGATTTCCTTCATTTTACTCGTACCAACATGAGTGACTTCCAATGTGTACCAAACATCATATGCGGAATCACATATGCTAATACAATTAAATTCATTTCTATGTAAAGCACAATAAAATAGATTTTTTACTCGAACATTTAAAAATAATTTTCTTTTATAGTCTTCATCATATTCCTCTCTAGGTTTGAAACGATTGACCGGGTTTTCCATCTACCTTAATCATCTTTGTAGGCACATAAGGACCATATTCAATGACTTCTGAATTATTATAATCTATGGATTGAATATATATCATCCTCCTAACTTTCCAATAAATAATGTGTGTCATCAAAGAAGGGAGGTCGATTTATAGAATGCCCCTCAATATTTTGAAGATTGTGGTTAGCATTGCTCAAGATTGTAAGTCTTTAAAAATAAATAACTCACGCTGATACCAATTGAAAGCTCAAGAATAGCAAACCAAGATGTAGTGAATTGGTTTTTAAAAACTTTTTCAAAAGATAATTTCAAAGTTCCAAATAATTTTAGAATGAGTATATCAATCAAATAAAGAACACAATTATGAAAGCTATAAGTAAAAGGGAAGAAACTTATCAAACAATATAATTGTGGAGGTTTGATCCAAAATGATGATCTACGTCATCCGTTTTCGAGCTCTTTGTCAAGAACAAGGATTTTTCACTATATTTGATTGACTTATGGCGCAATCTAAAACCTTACAAAGCTTCTGATGACTTACACACAAGGAACACAGATCTTTATACAATATTGAGATTTTCTGGACCTCAATGTGATCCACAAGTTTGAAGAGAAATAATTTTACAATTTGAAACTTATCTCTTAATAATTGATATAGACAAATTAAGTACTAAGAGAGAGACACGTTAACACTTCAATGAATAGCAATAAATGAAAGTTCAAGTGTTAGATAAGAAAACTTTGATGATGATAAAGGATTTGATTCACTCGATCAAAAATTTTCACAATAAATGATTTCCTAATAAATAAGATGTAAGATCAATGTAATTTTGCTATCTCATTTTAAAACTCTCAAAAAGTCTTGCAACGAATGCAAAAACGTGAATGTATTTATAGAGTTCAATGAGCAAAAATATACGTGGAACCGGATAGTCAACCGAACGTCTACTTACTTGTTCGGTTGTACAAGTACTAGTCATTGTGCTCCAGACGTCAGAACTGTAAAAAAGTGACTACTACATGATCCAGACGTAAAATCTTTTATCCAAATGTCCACATTTCAAGAGTTTGTTCTTTTTTTTTTTTTTTTGCATGGTTTGGTGTGAATATTTAAAACGTGATCTAATTTTCGCTTATAATTTTAAAAATCAATTTTCGCTTTTAAAAAGAAATGATTTATACAAGTGATGATCAAAATAAATTTTATCACTTCAAAATAGTTTTTGAGCTTTCATCATTTAGTGCTAAGAATTGAAGTGTTTATACATTTACAAGTAAATATAAAAGTCTAATCCATTATCTTCCTTTGATGTTTGACTTATGGAAGCTATTTTGTCTCAAGTGATTTATCTTCAATTTTCGACTTTCATCACTTCATTGTAAGTCCGTTTTGAAGGTCTTGATATCTACATTTTTGTCCTTGATCGATTAATATTACATAGGATGCTTTCGAGGACTTAATATCAATTGTTAGAGACAAAAATCAATTTGTTTGTTATGATCATAACATCAAGGATAAAGTCAACCATAGGTCAACAAATGACCGTTGATCCATTTGTAAATTGATATAAAATGTATAGTAAGTAACAAATAAGAATTGAAAGAAAGTAGACGTGTAAGATTGTAATTGTAATTGAATGTAGAAATAGAATTGAGAAATGAATGTAGATTATATAGTAGTCTAGTAGATAGATTGTAGAATCAAGATCACAAAAAAATTACAGGTTATAGAACAATGTCAAGATAATTACAACTTGCTTTCAAATTAGCATCATCCAATGTGTTTAACGTGTCAAAATAAAATAGAAATCCAAATTTTTTTCATATGAATTGAATTGATCGAACCTTCATTCAAGTGATCCGATCCAACTGCTCGATCTAATATATAATGGAAATAATTGTTTATGAAAGAATCTTCAAGTAATTGTGCGTCCTCTACAGTGGCATTTTCATCAAAATGTTTCTTCCTATGAATTATATTTTTTTCCATCTTTTCTCTTCTCCCTGATATTATTTAAAGCAAGATACTATTTAAGAATGTTATATTCAAAAAAATTATAACTAGTCAATTATATTATTCATAACTTTAGTATCTAATGCAATTTCATATCTTACCAAGTCAAATGCCTACAATTAATAAAGAAATAATTCATAAATGAAAATAATTAAGCAACACGCTGAAATTAACTATGAAGGAGCATAAACCATCTGAATCAATTTCCTTGATTTAATAAAAAAAATTGGGTATGATATATAATTAGGAATAAGAAATACAAAAATGTCAAATAAATCTTTATTTGCCCATTTTTAACTCATTTTTCATAAACATTGTACCATTTAACTTAACATAATAATTAAAATTTTAAATTTTAAAATTAAAACATATTTTAAATATATAATTATACACATATATATACAGAAATAACAAATTTTGTTTTTTGGTCCCCCTACAACGATAGCCATGTGCGGTCGCTCAGCTCGCGCTTATGGATGAATCTCTCGAAAATTGCTAGATAATGTACATTTGTTATGCTTTTGGAAAGTATAA
>CAIGRO010194546.1:0-14677 GCA_903798355.1 Fraxinus baroniana
ATGTGAAGCACCGGTTTTAGCATTACCTAACTTTGACAAAGCTTTCGAGATGGAGTGTGATGCATCAGGTATAGGCATTAGAGCAGTTTTGATGCAGGATATGAGGCTGATAGCTTATTTTAGTGAAAATCTAAATGGAGCAGCGCTCAACTATCCTACGTATGGCAATGAGCTTTATTCACTTGTTCGAGTTTTGGAGACATGGCAACATTACCTATGACCAAAGGAGTTCATGATTCACACTGATCATGAGTCATTGAAGCATTTTCGGGGTCAAGGTAAGCTAAATAAAAGGTATGCTAGATGGATGGAATTTATTGAGATATTTTCCTAAGTCATCCAGTATAAACAAGGTAAGGAAAATGTGGTGGTAGATGCGTTGCCCCGAAGGTATGTGCTTCTTACTTCTTTAAGTGCAAAGTTTCTTGGTTTTAAGTACATTAAGAACATGTATGAGAATGACTTAGATTTTTCCAACATATATGAATCATGTAATAAGGGCGCGGTGGATAAATTCTGTAAGCATAAGGGTTATTTGTTTCGGGAAAATAAACTATGTATTCCTAATTGTTCCATGCGTGAAATGTTGGTTAAAGAAGTATACAATGGGGGACTAATAGGTCACTATGGGGTTGCAAAGACTTTAGAGATGTTAAGGGAACATTTTTATTGGCCTAAAATGAGGATTGATGTTGAACAAACTTATGATGGATGTATAACTTGTAAACAGGCTAAGTCTAAGGTTTTACCTCATGGGTTGTATATTCCTTTACCTGTCCCTAGTGAACCCTGGGTTGATATCTCCATGGATTTTGTTTTAGGTTCACATAGGACTAAAAGGAGTTGGGATTCAATATTTGTAATTGCCGATAGGTTTTCTAAGATGGCACATTTCATTCCATGTCATAAAATCGATGATGCCACTAACATAGTTGATTTGTTCTTTAAGGAAATAGTGCATTTACACAGGGTTCCTTAGAGTATAGTGTCGGATAGATATGTTAAATTTTTTAGTCACTTTTGGCGGGTTTTGTGGGGTAAGTTAGGCACAAAATTGTTATTTTCCACTACATGGCACCCACAAACTGATGGGCAAACTGAAGTAGTCAATAGGACTATGATCCAGTTGTTGCGCACTGTTGTTAATAAAAATTTGAAAAGTTTGGAAGAGTGCTTACCTTTCGTTGAGTTTGCTTACAATAGGGCTATACATTCTACTACTTCATGTTCACCATTTGAAATTATTTATGATTTTAATCCACTATCACCATTGGATTTAATTCATTTACCTATGAATAAATAAGGTAGTTTAGATGGGAAAAAGAAGGCCGAGATGGTGAAGTCTCCATGAGAATATGAGATTGCAAACTGAAGACAAAAACAAGCATTATGTGTCACGAGCTAACAAGGGCTGGAAAAACATTTCACTTGAACCTGGTGATTGTGTTTGGGAACATTTGACTAATGAACGCTTTTCAGAGCAATGAAATCAAAGTTGCAACCACGGGGATATGGACCCTTTCAATTTCTCGAGAAAATCAATGACAATGCATATAAGATGGATTTTCTTGGTGAGTATAATGTTTTGGCTACTTTTAATGTATCCGATCTATTTCTTTTTTATTCAGGTACATATTCGAGGACGAACCCTTTGGAAGAGGGAGAGGATGATGTTAGCACGGAGTCGAGCATGTCAAAGTCAAGCCCGAGAAATAATCCGTTGATTATCGAAGAAGGTCCGATGACAGGGTCGAGAGCAAACCTGGTGAAAAAGGCCATGGGATTACTTATTCAAGCTATGGTGGATGAAATGTTGAAGTCAACAATCCAAGGAACAACTTTCATGAAGAGGTCGATGGCCAAAACCAATTGGAGCATTGTGTTGTAAGCAACGGAAGAAGGAGTTGAAGCGTAAAGCAATACGACCGCACATTCATGCATACCGAAACCAAATAGAGGTCAATGGCCGAAACCAATTGGAGCATTGTGTTGTAAGCAACAGAAGAGGAAGTTGAGGTGTGAAGCAATACGACCGCATAGCACATTCATGCATGCGGTCACATGCATGCATACCGAAACCAAAAAGAGGAATTTTGATTGATCTATGCGACTGCATAGAGTTACACTAAATGGCCGCATAGTTCATTCCGGCAGCATGATTTTCAATTTTTTTTGGAAACTTCCTAATTGAAATAGAATTATACTCTTACCATAATTTTGTGATCTGGGGAATATTATGCACAATTTTAGGCTAGTATAAATAGGATTTTTACTATTCATTGTTTTTTACAAAACATTACTATTGAGATTATTGAGAGGCTATTTGCTTTCGAATTCTTGTTCTCCATTGGACAAATCACATACTTATCAACAACTTTAATTGTTAAAAGTATATGTTACCCTTCGTTAGTATAGATGTGGTCCTCCTTAGGACCCATCCTTTTGGCAAGATTTTTATGTTTCCCTAGCATAAGGATGGTTCATCCTTGCATGAGCACTTCCAGAGCTTTTATCTTCTCGAAAGGAGATTCTAACTCATTACTAATATAACAAAATCCATTTTTTATTAAATTTTATCCTATATATACAAGATGTTTACATCAATGGTAATGCTAGCGCAAATGTTCAACATTCGATGGATGAGGTTGTGCCTTTCCATCCATGTTCTCAATTTTATAGGTTCTTGACCAAACCTCTTCGTTGATGCGATAGGAACCCTCCCAGTTGGGACCAAGGATTTCTGAACCATGCTCCTTAAAGGGTAAGAATACCCTTCGCAGTACCAATTCTTTTAAACGAAATGACTTCTTTTTTACCTTCAAATTGTAGTATCTGGTCATTTTCCTTTGGTAAATGTCTGGTCATTTTCCTTTGGTAAATGTCCAACATGACTTGAGAGTCATCCTTCATTTCTTCAAGGAGGTCAAGTCCACACCTTCTCATCTCGTCATTACTTATTTCCTTAAAGTGTATTCAACGAGGAGACGGTAAAGCTACTTCAACAAAGCTCATAGCCTCGGCCCACGGGGCCATAGAAAATAGTGTCTCCCCTGTAGCAATTCTGCTTATAATTTTGATAGCCTAGAGTACCTAAGATAACTCATCTACCCATGTCCCTTTGGAAGCATCCAATTTCCTTTTCAATGTATAAGTGATTGTTTTGTTAACAACTTCGACTTGTCCATTTGCCTGGAGATGGTGTGGGAAGGAAAAACGCTTCTTGATGCCCAGCTCTTCGCATAAATTTTTGACCTTCTTATTGTTAAATTGTCTACCATCATCTAGTATAGTTGAGTGGGAATTCTGAACCTGTAGATGATGTTCTTCCATAGAAACCTAAAAGTGTTAGCTTCAGTGATTTTGGCAAGTGGTTCGACATCTACCAATTTGGTGAAGTAATCAATGGCGACAATTGAGAAGCTAGACTTTTGTTTACCTTTGGGATAGGTCCTATAAGATCAATTCCCCACTTTGCAAATGACCAAGGGTTGGATACGACATTCAATTCTTAAGAAGGTTACATTTGGACAGTAGTAAAGCATTGACACTTATCACACTTTCTGACAAACTGCTGCACATCATTTTTCAAGGTAGGCCAATAATATCCTTGTCTAAGTACTTTTTTGCTAAGCACCACCCTCCAGTGTGGTTCCCACATACCCTATCATAGATTTTTGCTCTCCTCCAATGCACATGAGTAGGGATAATGAGAACCCAAGTTTGTTTAACACATCATCTTGTAAGACAAAGTGGATAGCCCATCTTCTGAGCTTTCGAGCCTCCTCCTTTTCAGGGGATAAGGTCTGGTCTTTGAGGAAAGATATGATTGGTTTCATTATAGTTTCACTAACGTCGGTAGAGGGTTTGAAAACACGCTCTATAAGAACAACTGTGAGCAGTTCGTAATCCTTGCTGCTTGCTAAATTTGATAGTGTGTCAGCCTGAGGTTCTCAGATCTTGGGATTTGTACCAGTTCGAACCTTTCAAAGGATGGGATAAATCCCATAACCAATTTTAAGTATGCTGCCATAGACTTATCCATGGCCGAAAAATTTCCATAAACTTGACTTACTACTAACTGGGAGTCACTGTTGATAACGAGTATCCTTACTTGCATTTCTTTGGCCAACCTTAGACCGGCTAGGAGGGCCTCGTATTCTGATGCATTATTGGTGGCTTTGAAACTAAATCTTACAGCACAAGTAAGCTTATGCCCCTCTAGGCTGACTAAGACAAACCCTGCCCTTGACCCTGTATCTCCCGAGGATCCATCAACTGAGAGGTTCCAAGTTGGAGGGTCGACAGGTTCCATCTCCTTTTCCATTTCTGGAACAAGAGTATTTTCAGTCATAATATTTGCCAAGGCCTGACCCTTAATAGCTACCCTCGGCTTAAAGACGATGTCAAACTAACTAAGTTCCTCAGCTCATTTAAGTAACCTCCCTGAAGTATCTATCTTTTGTAGTGCTTTCTTGAGGGTGGAAGTTTGTTAATACGGATACTATGAGCTTGAAAGTATGGTCTCAACTTTCTTGATGTTGTTACCAAGGAGAGAGCAAACTTCTCAATGTCTCCATAGTGAGTCTCTGCTGCCAAGTATGGTTTGCTGATGTAGTAAACATGAAGTTGGTGGTTGTCCTTTTCTCTTATCAGAACTAAATTGAGTACCTCGAAAGTTATTGCTAAGTATAACTATAGTGGCTCATGATCCTTAGGTTTGGATAGGAGTGGAGTATGTCCCCAGTACTTCTTTAGCTCTTGCAAGGCTACTTCGCATCCCTCTATCCACTAAAACTTGTTTCTCCCTTTGATGACCTTAAAGAATGGTAGACACTTGTCTATTGCCTTGGAGATGAAGTGGTTCAAGGCTGCCACTCGTCCAGTGAGGCTATGTACCTCTTTCGGTTTTTGAGGTGACCTCATTTCAATGAAAGCTTTGACATTTTTAGGGTTTTCTTCAATGCCTCTTTGGTTGACGATCTAGCCCAAAATTTTTCCAGAGGATACTCCAAAGGCACATTTCAAGGGATTGAGCTTCATTCGATATCTTCTCAAAATCTAGAACGTCTCATTAAGGTGTTTAACATAATCCCGACTCTTTGGCTCTTCACCATCATGTTGTGCACATAGACCTCCATGGTTTTCCCAATAAGTTCGACGAACATTTTATTAACAAGTCCTTGATAGGTAGCTCGATATTTTTCAACCTGAAGGGCATGGCCTTGTAGTAATAGAGACCCTTGTCTAGGACGATTGAGGTGTACTCCTCATTTGTTGGGAACATGGGGATTTGGTTGTCCTCGAAATATGCATCCATGAAGCTAAGAAGTTTGTGTTCGGCTGTTGAATCCACAAGTTGGTCTATTCTGGGAAGTGGAAAGATGTCCTTAGGACAGACTTGGTTTAAGTTTGAAAAGTCTGTACAAACCATCCACTTTTCGTTATGCTTATTGACCAATACCGGGTTAGAAACCCACTTAGGGTATACCGATTCCCAAATAAACCCATTGTCGATCTGCTTCTTAACCTCATCTTTTATAGCTTTATATCTTTCAAGATTGAGAGCTCTCCTGTTTTACCTATGTATTGTAACCCTTGGATCTATGTTTAAGTGGTGGCAACTGATCTTTGGATCAATGCCTATCATATCGCCATGTTTCCAAGCGAAAACATCGAGATGTTTTAGTAGGAAGTCCCTTAATTCCTTCTTTGCATATTTGGGTAAGTTTCTTCCCATCTGTAAGTGTTTGGAGACATCAAGTGGGTCTACTAGGAAGCTCACCAGCTCTTCCATAGGTGCTGTTTGAGGTTCACAGTCGATGACACGAGGGTCTAGTTCTTCCAAGTCAGCTACTTCTTCAGTAGCCCTCGCTTCTTCAGGGACTCGTATGACACCAAGGACGTCCCCTTCTTCAGGGACATTGTTATATCAATGCCTTTCCCTTGTTCAGGGACGTCGTTCATGTCAAGGTCTGCAACAATGATGTTGATGATTCTTGTTTCTACTTTCCTTAGAGAGTTCGTAAAGCATTCCCTAGCACCTCGTTTCTACTTTGGTAGTTAGGAATTTCATACATTAGTGATGAATAGAGGTGACAGCCTATAGATCATTCAAAGCTGGCCTTTCGAGTACTCCGTGATAAGCGGATCGATTTTCAACTGCCAAAAATTTCATGAAGTGGTGAGCGGTCAAGGGTGCAGTCCCCATCTCCATTGCTAGAGTGTCATGTAAAGCCATACAAAGGGGAACTCATTAGGGTCAACTCGTGGTCAACTTTCATTTTATCATAGGTGGTTCCAAAGATGATGTTGACTGAGCTTTCATTATCCACAACATCATTTTCAAGCCGTTACGGGCCACGACTGCCCTTACCACCAAGGCATCACAATGTGGATAATACACACCTGCTACATATTTTTAAGTAAATATGATTGGTGGAATTGCTCTTCTAGTAGAAGATTGGTTAACTATTAAACTCGTCATAAGAGTATCTATTACTTTTCTAGCATAAATTTTCTGTGGATTTCTGAATTCTCCCCCCAACATGTGGTCCTCCAATGATCGTGTCAACTTTCCTAAAGGGTTCCTGGCCATTATTTGTTTGGGGGCTCTATCTTTGCCTTTGACCTTCCTAGGCATTTCTATGTCATTATCGCTTCCTCTTGGGAGGTCATTTATGTTCAAGTGCCTTGGCTCTGTATTCCCATACTGTTAGGTTTGCCTGAAAGGAGTGTTTCTTTGGGTGTGCCTTCCTCTTCCTTGGTTTGTGTTGCAGGAGTATCTTGTGATGGCCATGGGATTGATGGTAGGTACAATAACTGGGCGCTTCATCTGTATTTCTAGGTTCAGTATTTCGCCCGCTATCCCTTTCCCTTGGTGGGTACTTCGAGTAAAGCTGGCGTAAATGCATTTCAGCATCAATGTTTATCTACTCATACGCCAAAGTGGGTACCGCATTAAGCATTACGACAGCTAGTGCTTGCCCATGGTTAAGTGATGTCTGGTGATCCATCAAATGGGAGGTAGGCCCTCTTTCTCTTTACATTTGTAGAGGTAGAAGTCCCTGGCTAGCCCTGTTTCTATGATCTCTCAATTCTTCATTGAGAATTTCCCGCCTTATTATTTCTAATAGGGCATCATAGGTAGCAAAGTCCTTGTTCTTCACGTCTTTCCAAAAAAGAGAGTTTGTGTCTAAATCTCCTCTCAAAGCAGTCAAAAGCTTCCCTATCTATGACTTGCACACAGTAGGTCATTTTGTCAGTAAAACGGGACAAGAAAGTTTTCAACGTCTCACCCTGTTGTTGTCGCATGTCTTGCAAGCGTTGGATGGGTCTTTCACCTTCTTTGCCAGTAGCAAAGCACTTTAAGAACGTCTTTTTGAAGTCTGACCAGCAGCAGATGCTGCCTTCGGACAATCGTGTATACCAGATTTTAGCTTCTCCACTTAGAGTCAGGTGAAAGGCTCTACACTTCATAGATGGGGTGGCCCCCTATAAGTTCATGTGTGTTTTAAAGCTATTAAGGTACTTTACGGGGTCATCCCTCCCATCATACTTAGGAATTTTAGGGAGTATGAAGTGGTTCAGCATCGGGGCATTTCTTATGGCTTGTGAGAATGGTGAATGGTCGTCGTCGTCGTCAAGGTCACAGGATCTTTGAGGTTCATCAGAATCTTCATCCCTCTACTGGTAAATTTGGAAAGTGGTTGGGAGGGTCCTGCCTCACTCATTGACCGGTCTCTTCTTTGTCGACTATTTCTTAGGAGATGAATATGAGGTTCCTCGTGGTATGTTGGTTCTTGTTCTTCATATCGAGGAGGCTTCTGATGCATATTTCTAGGAACGGGAAGAAGAACCTGCCTATTTCTAGGCACATGGGGAAAATAAGTCGGCCTATATCTTGGCAACCCCGGGCTTATCCTATCAAAGACACTTTTTGACCTTTGAGGTCGATCTTCTAGCACATAATTTGGAGGGAAGTTAAAAAGGGCCTCGTTAGGTCGTTCTGAGGTGTAATTTGTTGATGTATCATCCTTAACCTCCCTTTCTTGGGGAGCTTCCATCATGGAGTGATGGTATATAGCCATTTGGCTTTAGACCTCTTCTTCTTCATGGTAATATCCTTGTAGTCCATGGAATGTATTTTCGGGGGCTACTACGGTGGAATAGGGTACCCTTTCGTCCTTGCATGTTCATTAACATCTCATACATTGCCACATTCTATTGGGTTATATTTCTCATATTAGTAGCCATTGTGGCTATTTCTCTAGTGAGTTTGGTTGTGTCCCTACCTCGGCCTCTGGGCCCTCCTTGTCTATGTGGTAGGGGTCGTGGGTGAGCGGCTGGGGCTGCTCATGAGGGGTCCCCTTCTTCAGAGTGTTCCCTTGTCCTTTGAGGTGCACTTTCATCATTTGAACTCATCTTTCACAAACAGTTTTCTTAACAGACTTCTCCTTTCTTCAAGGGCTAAATAAGTATTGGATTTTGGAGTTTTTCAACGGTTCTTTCTTCAAGAACCCTCCTTTTTCAAGGGTTGGAAGTATCTAACAGTCCTTTCTTTAAGGACGCTCATTTTTCAAAGGTTAGAAATTTTGTTGCCAAACTATTCTAGGCAAGCTTTCTCCTCATGTTTTCGTGGTTAAATGTATTGTTCCCACAGACAGCGTCAATCTGTTGACCCTAAAAAATGAACTCAATAGACCCACTCTCGCCAATTCAAGCATAATTCCAACGTGTTCCTACCAGAATAACAGCGGTAGAGAGGAGGGAAATGGACGCGGAAGACACTTTGCAGCTAGAGACAAAAATGTTCAAACTCCGACGGTGTGAAATGAAAGCGATCACACTAACAACCATCGCTGGGTGGAAAACTGGATATTCTATGTTACAATAAACGAGAATATATGGAAGGATAAATAAAAATGTGCGTTAAAGTCACTATGTTGTATATTGAAATGTGTGCTCAATGAGCTTGTAAAGATGATGAATAAATATTCAACCAAGTCATTGTATAAATTTCTCAAGAGCTCAATATTTTGAGTGTATGATTGCTGAAATTCTCTTACTTACAAAAAGAACCCATTTATACTGCCCTGGCCGACGTGGTGATCGCTGGATCAGAACCACGCGGCCTCATTTCTTGAATTGGGGTGTCACATAATTGTCTATTCATACAAATTAATACATTGATGAGGGGTCAGTCGCTCTATACAATAGGCTGACGTACTGACAAACTTTATTACAAGTGTTACATCAATCACTTCTGAAGATCTTCAAGTCTGTCGCATGGGACAACATCAGGTCCATGCATCTCCATGGACTTCGGATGGTTTGAGAGCCTCGAAGAGTGTCAGCCTAAGTTGTGGTGCTTCGTCTTTGAGATAGTGGCTAAATATGGACCTCGGCTTTTGATGAAGGGACTTTGATCTTGTTTGACTTCTTCTTTCTTTGATATTGTGAATCTTCCCTTGACTTTCTTGTTGACTTTTTGTTCATGTGGCTTACCACCGGGCACCTTTACTTTGTGCCTCGGAGACAAGGCGTAACAAGATTAATGTATTTTTAGTTACGTCTTGTTCATTTAATTATTTTTTAATTTTGGTTTTAGTTTTTAGGAAATAATTTAAATTCACAACATAAAACTAAAATAAAGGGTAACGACAGAATGCTTCCCTGATGTTAGCTTATTTTGTGGAATACCCAAATGTTTTACTTTGGCGCAACACTCCCCTAGATCGCCCAAAAATTTGTGGCATATCGCCTACCGTCTAAATCAGTTAGTTTAGGTGTTAAAAGCAATAAAGAGGGTCAAAACTAATAAAATCTCAAAGGATAAATCCATTTGTTCACATCCTTGTTCCTATCAGACTCTTTGAGTAATTTCCTTATCTAAAAATTCAGAAACACAAAAAAAATATCGACTTCATCTCAGTCAATGAGCGTCATACAAAAAAACAGAAGGCTAACAGAATGAACTCAAAAAAGTTTATATCCAGGTAAGGTGGTCGAGAACATTTATTGCTGGTTAAAAATCTTTAAGGTGCACAGATAAGCTAGTAAACACTCGGCCATCCCACGAGAAAAAATATTCGACACACATTTATTGATGTAGTAACCTCAGAATTGTTGGTTATTGAACAAACAAGAAGAGAGTGAAACCAATTATTCATATATAAAATGAGTAGAAAGAGAGGCTATATAAAGCCACATTACAAAAGATTTTAACCAATCCCATCCTACTACCACTTTTTCCATATGACAACACACACTACTTTTGTAGACTAATACTATACTAGTAGTAGCTCACAATCTAGTCTACTATTACATCATTACATTAGTTAGACATAAACTACAACCATGTGATAAAATTGTACCCAAAAACAAGCAAAATACAATTGTTTAAAAGACAACAAAAGTGTCACATTACTCGACTACTTCAACACTCGTCCTTGACACTTTCATTGGAAACACAAAGACACCTTCTAAGTGTTTCAAATCTCTCCTTTGGTAATGCCTTAGTCAAAATGTCGGCATACTGATTAGTAGAGCAACAATGCAGCAGCTTTACTTCAAGATGTTCTTGTGCTTCTCTGATTGCATGATACTTGATCTTGATGTGTTTTGTCCTACCATGAAATATTGGATTCTTAACCATAGCAATATGTGACTGATTTTCACAATAAATCATAGTTGCTTCAGTTTGTTTGTAGTTAAGATCCTCCATAACCTTCATTAACCAAATAGCTTGATTTGTTGCTTCAGATGCTACAATATACTCTGCCTCTGCAGTTGATTAAGCGCAACCGTTTTTGCTTCATTAAGTTCCAACAGATAATGCTTGAGCCCAAGTAAAAAACATACCCTTAGGTACTCTTCATATCATCAAATGAACATGCCCAATCACTATCTGTATACCCAATCAAGTCCAGCTTTTTTGATTATTTTGAACCAGATTCCCATATCAGCATTTCCTTTGATGTATCTAAGAGCTCTCTTCGTAACTTGGAAATGCATTTCAGTTGGTTCTTGTCTGAAACTGGATAGCAGATTTGCAGCGAAAGTAATATCAGGTCTTGTAATGGTTAAATACAATAGACTTCCCACCAAGCTTCTATACATCTTTTCATTAGTTTTTTTGCCTCCATCATCCTTCATCAACTTCAGATTTTGCATCAAATGAGTTCTCACTGGTTTGCAGTTTTCCATACTAAACTTCTTTAGCATCTCCTTGACATATCTCTTTTGACAGATGAAAATCCCTTCTTAAGACTGACTTATTTTCATACTGAGGAAGTAATGCATTTTCCCAAGATCAGTCATCTCAAATGCTTGCTTCATTTCATCTTTTACTTGCTCAATTAGCACGTGATTGCTCCCAGTTATTAACAAATCATCAACATACAGAGAGATGACAATCATTTCCTTCTTCAAATGCTTGATATATAGTGTTTGCTCATTGACACATTTTTTGAAACCAATGCTGCACAAATGTTCATCAATTCTGCTATACCATGCCCTTGGAGCTTGCTTCAAACCATACAAAGCCTTTTTCAACAAATTGACTTTTTCCTCTGCTTCAGTCACCAGAAAACCATCAAGTTGATCAACGAAGATCTCTTCATTTAAGTAGCCATTTAGAAAGGCTGACTTAACATCCAACTGATGAATTTTCCATCCACCTTGAGCAGCTATAGCAAACAATAATCTGATAGTTTCATATCTTACTACTGGTGCAAAAGTATGAGTATAGTCAATGCCAAATTGTTGAGCATATCCTTTCACAACCAGCCTGGCCTTCAGCTTGTTAATTGAACCATTAGGATTCAATTTGGTTTTGTACACCCACTTGACCCCAATCACGTTCTTATTTTTTGGCCTGTCAACTAGCACCCAAGTTTCATTCTTCTCAATCATGTTTAGCTCCTCCTTCATTGCAGACATCCACTCCCCTGATTTTTACACACTTTTTGAACATGTCCAAATTGTTTACATGCTCCACATTGGACTCTTGGCCTGTACCAACACCATTTTGGAGAATGGCCGATTTTCTTGCAATGAGGACAGTGAGGGTAGCCTTTATTTTTTCCTGTAGTTTTCCTACTTTCTCTCTTCTTCTTTTCAAAATGTTGCCTCTTCACTCCAGAACTTGGTTGAGCTTTAGATTTTTCCTTAGCAAATAGAGCTCATTCAACTTGTTCTTCTTGTCTAAATAACCTCCTTTGCTTAGTTGCTTGCAAGGCATTTATGAGCTCAAATAAGGTAATAACAGATAAGTCTCTAGAATCTTCAAGTGAAGAGATTTTCACCTCAAATTTTTCTGGTAAACTGATAAGGACCTTTTCTACCACACGCTTATATGGTAATTCATCCCCTAACAGCCTAATTTTGTTCACCACTTTCATCAATCTGTCAGAATAATCTTTAACTGATTCAGTCTCATTCATCTTCAGTGATTCATACTCTTTTCTGAGATTGAGAACCTGCATTTGCCTTGTCCATGCATTTCCCCTAAATTCCTCAAGTAATCTATCCAAAGCATCGTTTCCTGTTTCACTGGTAATGATCCTGGTGAAGATTGAATCGGAAACGGCGAATTGAATGCAAGACAAAGCCTTAAACATTTTTGAAACCTCCTCACTATGTTGCTTCAGCTAAGCTATAGTAGGAGTTGCTCTAAATGGTGGTGGTTCTGCTCCTGATTATGTGATTTTCCACATATCATAAGCTTTCAAATAAGCCTTCATTTAAGCAGCCCAAAAATCGTAGTTTTCTCCATTGAAGCCTGAAGGAAGAGGTGCTGAGAATCCTGTTGAAGCCATTACTCACACTCGTTTGGTTTGTGAAGGTTTCTTACTTGTTTTCTCTCGAGAATCGCTCAAAAAAAAAGGAGAAGAACGAGGAAACAGTGCTTAACGAATTCGCTAGGAACTTACTGAATTTCACAAAGCCTACTGGATTTGCATATACTTACCGATTTTGAACTCACCGGATTAGCATAATGCTTACCGAATATACACTGCGCTTTATCGTATATGTAGCACCCTTACCGGTTTCAACAGAAGAATGCTCTATTTCTGCTCTATTTTTTCAGTTACTTCCACCCTTTCAAAGATCAATTTCTTATGCTCTGATACCACTGTTGGTTATTGAACAAACAAGAGGAGAGGGAAACCAATTATTCATATATAAAATGAGTAGAAAGACAGGCTATATAAAGCCACATTACAAAATATTTTAACCAATCACATCCTACTACCACTTTTTCCATATGACAGCCCAAACCACTTTTGTAGACTAATACTATACTAGTAGTAGCTCACAATCTAGTCCACTATTACATCATTACATTAGTTAGACATAAACTAGAACCATGCGATAAAATTGTACCCAAAAACAAGCAAAATACAATTGTTTAAAAGACAACAAAAGTGTCACATTACTTGACTACTTCAACAGGAATCCCAAATACGTATTACACCATCTTCACCAGCACATATAATTGTCTTATTCAGGGGCCCCCAAATTGCTCTATTAATTATTGCCTGGTACCTCTTAAGTGTGTAACAGATTCACCAGTCTCTGCAACATTACCAACAATTTTTTAGCTAATCAGTCAAGTAATTTTCCTAAGTCTATCAAAAACAGAAATTTGAGAGGAAGAGAAAGGAAGCTCGGTTTTTATGATTTCAAATCTTTGATTGGATAATGGTGATGAAGCATATCAGTTTGAAGTTTAGATCAGTGGCTGTTTTCAATTTACTACAGTTGGTTTCTTCTCTTTATTTTCTTAAATAAACAGTGCCTTGAGGAGAGAGGATATTGTAGCACACGGATTTGCCGTTTGAGGTTTTATTGATTTTGGTTCTCTTTATTATTTTTTAACACCTAAACTTACGGGACTTAAACTGTATGGATTATTTCGCAACGTTTGGACGACGCAAAGAGATTTTGATAAAAAATAAAAATTTATGAGATATTCCAAAAACATGCAAACGTTAAGGGAGTATTGTGCCAATTACCCTAAACTAAAATAAAAAAATTTGAAGTGAGTTCGGAGATTTGAGAAAAAAGAAAGAAAGAACTTTATTTAAGTTGGAGATAGAAACTAATTAAACAACAATATTTAACTATACATTATATCTTCATCTTTTAATTTTGTTAGTTATTCTATTGATAACTTATTATTATTATTATTATTATTATTATTATTATTTTTATTATTATTATTATTATTATTTATTTTTGTTTCGGACATGATAATTAGTGGTGGCAACCGAGCCGAGCGGCTAGTCGGCACGGCCGCTGGACTCGGCAAAAACAAGCCCGAGCCCGAGCTCACCGAGCGGCTCGTTTCGATGAGCCGTCTTTTATTGCGAGCCACGAGCTGTTCAGCTCGTATAAATTTAATAAAAAAAAAAAAAAATAGGTGACCATAACGGTCACTAAATGGACCTTTTAATTTTTTTATTTTTTTTTTCATTTTTCTAATTTTCTTCCCCTGTGAATACCCATCCATTACAACATTTTTTCCTACTAAACTTACTATCAATCTCTCATTCTCTACTCTACTCTCTACAATTTATTTAAAAATCATTATCATCATTCTATATAATCTATAGTAGTAGTTTGGTGCCTCTGGTAGTAGTAGTAGTAGTTTGTCTTCCACTGCATGTACTAG
>CAIGRO010194570.1:0-19381 GCA_903798355.1 Fraxinus baroniana
TTGGTACAACTCAAAATTCAATTAAAATTAAAAATATTGCCGTTATTTGATCCCATTCGTCTAATAAAAGTCAGCAATAACTGCTAGTTTTTCAATTTTAATCCGATTTTAATCTCTACCGAACACACCCTTAATCTCTTCCAAAACTTTTCATTGTAAAGGCAAATTTCTTACTCATCTTGTGTTGTAATTATCATTGGGGGCGTGAATCATTGTGTTTATGATGCGGCTTTTAAAGTTTATATGAGGTGCAAATGCAATTAAATTAATTAGGGTTTTCTTTTATTTCCAATTTCCGTAATACTGGTTTATTTGCTTACTGACTTTGTAACCTTATTTAGACTACTTTTTTCATTTCTAATCAAAATTCATTATAGATTTGAAAGGCACAGTGAATCACAGAATGCACATCACCGTGCAAGTGATTCTTCACTGTAAAATCTAATTGGCTTTTGTCACTAACAAGCAACCTCCTAAACACTATGATAACTAAATGGACAAATACAATTTCTAATAGGATAAAACACTCCCTAGTTAAAAACTTGAAACTAAACTTATACCTGCAGATAAATATCTATAACTATTATTCCGCCTAGTTAACTCTTAAGTTTTGTGCTTGGGCTGCTCTGAAAATTAGCTACTTGTTGTCTGATGTCATCATATGTGGGGAGTGGGATGGGTGGGATGGCGTTAGTGAACTGCATTGACCTTGAATAATTCATATTCTAATTGTCATGTGCCGAAATTAAGTCGTAACCTTTTGTAGTGTCCAATAATTGGTGAGTTATTATTGTCCTTGCTCTTCAAGAATTCCACCTTTTCTCAAACTGTTCCGATACTTCTGTTTCTTGCCTTCAGCATCATTAACAATGGACTATTGAAGCATTATTTACATCTATGCTAATTTTCATCATATCAATCCTTCTGTTGCTTCTGATGAATGTCATTTCTAGTCAACGGTCGAAGGTGCAGGAAGATCTACTTCTATTTAAGCTTTTACTGTTACTGTATTTCAATTGTGATCAACAATTTTGCATCAATTGGCCTTGATCCTACTTGTCTTCTGCGATTATATGATAACTCATCACTTTATCTTAGGTAATATTTACCATAGTTATGGTCAACTTACAAAAATCACATTTTCAGAGTAACATGTACGAGAAGAGAGAGACAGAAAGAGCAGGCATGAAAATGCTCGTATTTATTTCTAATTTCTAGGATATTATTATCATTATTAAATCCTCTGCAAGTATTCCTGATCTGGTTGTGGTACAGTTGATTGTTTCTTGGTTGCTTGAAAGGAGAACGCTTGTTTGCCTCTGTTCAATTTTAGGCACAACCATTTTTCAGAAATTTATGTTGAAAAGCATGATTCGGGTCGTTTTTATAGTTTGATCTGACGTGATAGGTATAAATATGTATATCAGCCAGGCTCAACATGGTTGCATTTTGGGCCATGAAGATATTGGGATTTACTGGATCAGAGTTTTCTATCATGGCTGGCTTAGATTATAAGCTGGCTTTTTCTCGGACTATCATAAAATGATTCATAAAATCAGAACCCCCGACTGTAGATCAGGCAAATATGTGCCCGTGGTTGTGAATACATGTTTACGTGTTTTGTTATATAGTGAACTATATATGGTTCACCATTGAGGAGTAAAACAAATTGTCATTAGTTACATTTGATGATGGCAGGTTCAGGAGATGATGAACCAAGAGCATGGAAGTAAAAGACGATGCTTGAGACGGACTCAGACAGCTCCATGGTAAAGAGTGTTACCGGACTGGTGTCTGAGATTCATTTATTAGACGAGCAGGGCGCTGTAGATACTGTAGATTGAAGGTAACTTGAATAACGTTTTGCTTTTAGTTAGTGTTGCTGAGTACTATACTTTTTGATATTTCGAGTACAAAGAGAAATCCTTCCTGTCAATTGCAGTCCATATTTTGAACACAATAGGGGGCAGAGAAGCTTGGGTGGGGTCAATTATCTATACACCGTACTTTTTTGTATATTTAATTAGCTGAGAGCATTATGAATCCTTTGGCCCCTTAATATGTTTAAATTTTATTTCAATATTTTTAAACCGCACTTGGGTATTGAGCGGGGAAAATAAAGGGCGATCTCTATTATTTTCCTAGCTAGTAGGAGAGCTAGATTGTCTCCTATTATTTGTTTTTGAATTTCTTGTGGAAAGATGTTTTTTTTGAAGGATGCTTCTGACGTATGCTATTTTTTGTAATACGTATCTTGCGCATAAGAGTGTAGCCTTACCCTTCAGTATAACTATCTAGTTACGACTTCACTTCGGTGGCTATTTTATTCAACGTTCTAAAATGCGTAATGTGTTGCGACGCGTCGAGGTCGAGAATCAAGAATCACAAGTTTAGGCGTGTCAATGCGAAAAATAAGCGTCATAATGAGTTTCGTATTTTTAATATTATTTTAATTATTTTTAAGATATTAAATATATTTTTATATTAAAAAAATAGATTTTTTACCTTTAAAAAAGATAATTAAAAATGATAAATTTTTACATTTATTATAATACTATAATATTGCTAATTAATGTTAGAAGAATTTTAAATTTTTTTATTAAGGAAATATAAAAATGGTTAATTAATATTGATTGCCAACACCAACGGGAAATCTGGCAACACTAATTTAGGCTTTTAGCTATAATCTCAGAAGTCAGAACACTCCATTGATTATCCCTGTTGCCACCTTCAACTCTGCCGCGCTTGGAAGAAACACATTTCCTTTTAAGCAATACTTAGACTTCGTTGTCCAGGAAACTCTCTCTCGGCAAAGCAGCACCGTTGAATTTGTCGCCCAAACCCTTCACGAACCTCGAAGAATGAGATTTTTTCACAGAAAAATCGCCCAAATTGGGTTTGAAGTGAATGAAGAAACTGGGGTTCTGATTACCAATCAGATCCTAGTATTGAAAATGAAGCTGAAAGAATTATGAGAATCATTGGGACGGTGGGAGAATTTGAATGAAGGCCCAGATTCAAAGAAAGTACTGAGATTTAGAAATAATTCTTTAGATTTACCAGTCACAATTCCTGATTGGAACGGGCAACTTAGAATGTTTATTAGGATTTTAGCTCTCAAAAGGGGCTTTTGCTCCTCCCTAAACTTAATTGAAGCCTTCATAATTTTTGATTAGAAACACTGATTTCTTCTCTTCTACTGTGGGTTTCGAATGTTTATTGGTTAATTGCTGCTGGTTTCTTTCTTCTTGCCCATAGCCACGGCCCATACTTTGTTAACCTTTGCTAAGTAATTTGCTAAGCAAAGAAAGGACTGATCTCTACCATCCTGCTTGCTTGCACAGTAACACAGACAAAGTATCCCACATCGGAATGGATACTTACTTCGTATACTTTTAGTCTATAAATAAATGGGTCAAGAATAGCTTTTCATTCCTCCTGGACCTGTCAATTGGTGGGCTAGTTGGAAAGAATTGTTTATTACTGATTTTTCGAATCCAGGAAGAATTGAGTAAAAACAAAATTTCAAAATAAAATAATAAAATTTTTAAAAATGCGAGCAAAGCGGTCAATGCACCGCATTTTCACACGCATTCTTCGAACGCGAGGCGTTACGACCACGACTCGTGCATAGGCGCGCCTACGCGGCGCGTTTTGCCGCGTTTTAGAACATTGATTTTATTGCCTTTGGCATCTCCCTCTTGCCGTTAAGGTAACGACTTTGGATATGGGTAGCTCTTGCAATGTGAAGGACGGTGTGTACAAGGCTTGAGAATGAATTTTGAAAGGTCACGGTAAAAATTAATGCTAATTGATCGAAGTGAGAAGCAAAAATATTTTGATAGACATTCCATGATAATATCATCATGACTCTCAAAGTCATACTTGGTAGTAATTTCAAATTGTGTGGGTGTTTGGTAGAGAATAAAATTAGATTTTTAATAGATTGTGATAAAAGTAAAGATGTGGAACACATGAAAGATGTTAATACTGATTGTTTGATTTTGACTTAAATTAAAAATTTGATTTTAATTCGAAACAGACATGCCTGAATATGATATATATTATTATGCAACTAATGAAGATAATGGAGAAGAGCAATGATATTCATCCTCAGTGTGTTTACAACCTCAGTCTAGGTGGCTCTAAATGATGGTTAAATGAAAGGTGAAATTAAATGACTTATTTAATTTCACCTATCATTTAATTCCACATTAACGCCACCTAGACTGGAGTTGTAAACACACTGGGGATGAATATCATTTTTGAATGGAGAATGGTCATGTCATTCTTGAAACATCAATTTCATCTCAATCTTGACAAGACCATAATCAACTTTGATGAGATTTTCACTTTTATCCGTCAATATTTTGTTTATGGTTAAATATTACAGAACATCCATACTTTTCAATGCTATTATAAAAAATGTCTATACTTTTCATTTTTTGGCATTTTCATTCTTACCTTCCACTTTTCATTGTGAAAAAAGTCATTTTCAAAAAAAAAATTCAATAAAATAACGATTTTACCCTCGTATTCAAATAAAAGAAAAAGATGAATAATCAATTACAACTATAGTCTTTTAAGTTTTTAAAAAATTACAAAAAAATTATAAATTTTCCTCCACCACCATCATTTTCACAACCTACCAAATTGCCACATATAGATTCACAGCACCACCTTTCAACTACCACACCCATCAGACTCCACCATCATCAATCTCGCTTCACTCTCCCACACGAATTTGAAGATTAGAGCACTTAGGACCCAGCAATTTTGGTCAGACAACTCACTTCGTGCATCGCGCCCGTGGAGAGTTTTGGAGCAGAAATTAAAATGGTTGGAGGGGATAATTGGTTCAATTATATTCATACCAATTGTCGTTTGGGTTTGTTGATGGTCCAATTGATGCCAATTTGGAAATTTAGTGTTGTGGGATGTATGAATTGAAGGAGAAGAGTTTGGCACAATGGACGTCGCTACTGTCGAATGTCTTGATTGCGGTAGAATGATTTAAGACATGTTTGATTGATGTGAGGCCATAAAGAGTTTGGCAAAATGGACGTCGCTACTGTCGAATGTCTTGATTGCGGTAGAATGATTTAAGACATGTTTGATTGATGTGAGGCCATGTATAAGTTCGTCGAGGTGAAGGGTAATCATCGATGGTGGTACGCAACTATGGGTGGCTCCAAAAGTGGGTTACCATGAAGGGTTGTATACTGTACTTTGGTATTTTAGGCTGCAAATGTGGTTGTTTTCGACAGATTTTGTGATCAATACTGTGGGAGTGGATGTTGGGGAGAGTGAAGCGAGACTAGTGGTGATGGAGTCCGACGGGCGTGGTGGCCAAAAGGTGGTGTCATGTGGATCTATAGGTGGTGGCTTGGTGGATTGTGAAAGTGGTGGTGGAGAATTTAAGACTTATATGTAATATTTTGAAAAATTTAGGACTATAATTGCAATTAGCTATTTATTTGTTATTTTATTTTATTTTTGTTTCATTTGAATAGGAGGTAAAATCATAGTTGCCAGACTCGACCCGGACATTGACCCGAACAATGCAGCGGGTCAATGGATTAGTGGTTCAACCGGTGACCTGGTGGTTCAACCGGCGAGTCATTGCATAAAAATCGATAAAAAAAATATAAAGTATAAATTTTTTAATTTNTTTATAAAAGTTATAAATGATTCATTGTTTAAGTAAAAGTTATTGCACACAAATAATACAAAAATATTTTGTCTCAAGTGGTGAGATACCCTTTATTTTCCTTAGAGGTTCAAAGTTTAATTCCATTGGATCCAAAAATTTTGTAAAAGGATTTCAAAACTCAATCAAACCGGTCAACCGGGTCGGGTAAATCACCTGTTAACTTGGTCAAAGCCCAATTTTGACTGAGTCAATTGCATTTCTATAAAATTAATCTACCAGGCCCGGTCAAGGGTCCGGGCCGATTTTTATAACTATGGGTAAAATCATCATTTTATTGGAATAATGGTTGAAAGAGACCTTTTGCGCAATGAAATGTGGAAGGTAGGGGTGAAAATGATAAAATATGAAAGATAGAGACGTTTTGCACAATGACATTGAAAAGTAGTGACGTTTTGTACTATTTACCCTTACATATTTTTATATTGGACAAGTTGTCATTGATGCGAAACTTGAAAATTTACATGAAAATAATTAATTAAAGTGGACTTAAAAGCAAAAATTATTTGAACCAAATTAGATGAAGGTAAAGTTCCAAATAAGCAGATCAAAAACAAATATTAGGAATATGGTTTGAAAATAAATTTATCAACGAATTATCCGACTTCATCTGAAAAAATTAAAAATAACTTTAATAATATTATTTGTCGTTAATAAAGTAAAAATGAAACTTACATTTTGTCGACTGGAAAGTCCGTTGAAAAATAATAATTTAAGATTTACTATAGAAATAACTTGAAAAATTATCTTGATCATTAATTTTTATCAATACAATGTTTGTGGTTAAGTAAAATAATAAAATAAAGAAATCTAAATATTACTTTTGGAAAATTATGTAATAAATAATAATTAAAAATAATCTACCATTACAAAAAAAAGAATAAAATTGGTTTGTCGTATTATAATATTATTAGTAAAATAAATATTTTAATCTATTAAAGTTTATAATAAATAATAATTAAAAAATAATCTACATTAGAAACAAATTTTTGGTTTGTTGTATAAGTAAAATAAATATTTTAAGATATTAAATTATGCGATAAAAAATTCATCAACAAAAAAAGTCGTTACCTTGTAAAACTCAAATAGCCCCTGTTTGAGTCACATTAAAATTTTCATTTTCATTTTTCTATTCATTTTTAACCACATTCTTCAATAAAATAATATTTTTCATCGTATCAATAACTTTTTTCTTCTTTTTCAACCACACATTCTCCATCAATTTATTATTTCAAAATACATTCTTCCAAAATAATGTGACTCAAACACACCATAATTGGGAAAATTTTTGTGGAAATAATAAAGAGAAAAAGTTACGGAACAAACTCATCTCCGTCAATGTCTAACTGAAACACTACCAATGACTGTCGTCAACATCATCAATGCCATGTTTGATGGTCATTATTTTGAAAAAAAAAAAAAGATATTTTGAATAGTAATTTTTTGAAGAATGTATGATTAATAATTTGAGAAAAAGATTTGAGTTTACGTATAAAATATTTTATTGTGTGAATGTATGATTGAAAATGAGTTAAAATTAAGGAATTTCATTTTAAAGGTAGGTAGACAAACAGGGCTAGTAAAAATTATTGACTTTCTGTGACGATTATGCTTTGTTCCATTAAAAATTTCTTTTTATGATTAGTTTTGGAAATTTCTCTTCCTACGTTGGTTGAGCTATCTCTACTCTCTAATTATTTTATCTCACAATGTCTAAAAAGGTTTTGCTGTTTTTCTTCCGTGATTTAAATTTGAATAGATCTTGGTTGCAACATTGAATGTGGCTACAAATCTCCACCTAGTTCTTTGAATCTTGAAGAGTTACATATATGATCTTTGTTGCAACATGAAACGAGGCTAGTAGATCTTCACCTAATTAATTATTTGAATCTTTTAAGGGTGGCTATACGGTTGGATTGTGTGCTCATATAGTATATATCGCTGATGTAAAAATTATATTTTTATAATAATTATATTATTTATTTATTTATTTTAGTGATATTGCATTTATTTGATATTTGATCGTGCAAATTAAAGTGTATGTGATCACAGTTTGTTTGGTATGACTTGAAATCCAATTAAAATTAAAAGTATGGTCGTTATTGGGTTCCACCCGTCTAATAAAAGTCAACAATAACGACTATATTTTCAATTTTAATCTGATTTTAATCTCTACCACACACCCTCTAATATTTTAATCATAACAATAATTTCGCAATCAATGTATGAATGTTGACTTCTGTTAGGTATTTAATGTAATTGGCTATTTTGTGAAAAAAGGACTAGAGTTGATATATTGTAAGAAGTCAAGGAGTAGTGTGCAATTAGTATAAGTTGTGATATTTTAGGTCTAAGGTTCGAGAATGGAAAAGAAGGAAAAACGGCGCGAATTTTCACTAGACTATCGCCAAGGCTTGTCTCGAGCATCAGGAATAGAACCTTCATCGCTCGACTGTCACCTCACCTTCGCTCGAGTGACAACTCGTCACTCGACGTCGCTAGCCTTTCGTTCGAAAGACAGTGTTATTCGGGAGTTTTTTAATTCATATTTTAAAGGCTTTTTCCCCGACCCATTCATTCCCTAATTTACATATAAATACTTGAACGCCACAGAACATGATTCCCAAGATTGATTGTTGAGAAAACATATTGGTTTCATATTCTTTTTATCCTCTTAAAATTTCAACCTTCATTCTTCAAAGTGAATTGTTCTTGGCGGTGAGAAAAATATCAGATCTTAAATCCAAAAACCAAACTGCTGCTTCCTCCGTATCTGTCAGAGTTTTTGAAGATCAAGGGAGAGTGACTAGAGTTCAGTCGTTGAAGAACGCGGTTTCCTCTTACATCCATAGGAGATAGACTAGGGCTAGATATGGATCGGTTCGGTTCTAAAGAGAACCGAACTGACCCAAAATTTTTGGGTATTTAATAAATGGAACTGTCGGGTCTAAATATAATTATGGAACCGTTCGGGTTCGGATCGGTTCAGTTCCGTATCATAATTAAATTTTTTAACATTTACAACAACACTACATAAATACAATTGATAATATTTTCATTCGTAACTTTTACAAATTACGTAGCTCAATTTAAAAATATATAAATAACAAACTATCCAATAAGATTAATTCAATGAATACAAATACCAAAAAATAGATACTAATATTAAAATATCGGTGATCCATACCAAAAAGTAGATACTAATAAAAATAACAAGTTGTCCAATAAGATAAATTCAATGAATATAAATACCAAAAAGTAGATACTAATATTAAAATATCAATTCTCCATACCAAAAAGTAGATACTAATATTGGGTACCTTGGGCTAACAAAAAATAAATTTAAGGATAATACCCAAAATCAAATGTTGGGCTAACAAAGTTACAAAAAACAAATTTGGCTGGATTAATTTACTAATTTGTTTTAAAAAATTAAAAAAATTTAATTAATTCAACATAAAAAATAAAAAAAATTGTTTCGATTCGGTTCTTATTCGGTTCTACGTCTAGAATCAAGAATCAACCCAAACTCATTGGTTTTTAATTCGGATACCCGTTCGGGTATTTAAATTATTACCGCTCGGTTCGGTTCAATTCGGTTTGAGACTTTTGTCCAGCCCTAAGATAGACAATTCCATAAAGCTGGGAGTTGCTGCAGGAGAACGCAATCTAGGAGAGCTTTGGAAATTGCAGATGGGAATTGCTACAGGTGTATAGAATCCAGGAGAGCTATTGGAATTACAATCAAAATATCCGATAGTACATGTCGTCGTCTAGTCTGGTAGACTGTAAGTTTAAGAATAGTTTATAGTGGATTTTTCATTGAAAAAGTGCCCTGAGTTTTCACCCAATTGGGTTTCTCCATGATCAATTCTTGTGTTCATTTCTTGCTTACATAACTGTGGTATTTCAATATAAAATTTATTGAATTGCATGTTTAATCATCTAGAAAAACAACTAATTAGTGACTTGTTGCTATTTAAGTGTTAAATATTTTTAATTCCGCATAATCACCTATTCACCACCTCTAGGTGTTGTTAGGGTCGAACTACGTATTTCAATTGGTATCATAGCCTTATTTTGATTCTCGACCCTTTATTAATTCTAGATGAGTCAGTCATTGTCCGTACCTCCTTTTTTCGATGGAAGCAATTATGTTTATTGAAAAGTTCGAATGAGAGTTTTCCTTAAACCTTTGGATGAACGTATTTGGATTATCGTTCAAACTGGGTGGACTCCACCCTCAACTACTGTTACTGGTGTAATTACACCTACTGATATTTCACTCTGGTCTAAAGATGATTAAGTTGAGTGTAACTGGAACACTAAGAGCTTGTTCATGTCTGTGTCTGCTGAGAAGTTTAGGAAAGTCTCGATGTGTAAGACTGCTAAAGAAGTTTGAGACATTTTAGAAACCACACACGAGGGAACTAAAACTATGAAAAATGCTAAGCTGCAGATGCTGACTTCTGAGTTTGAAGAAATTAGAATGACGGAAGATGAATCGTTTGATAATTTTTATGCTAAGCTTAATGATATAGTTAATTCGAGTTTCAACCTAGGTGAAAAGATTCCCGAGTCCAAGATTGTTAGAAAAGTCTTTAGATCCCTACCTGAAAGGTTTAGGCCTAAATTCCCCGCAATTGAAGAAAGTAAGGACTTAGATGCTATAAAATTGAAAAACTTGTAGGATCCCTTCAAACCTATGAACTCACCGTTTCTCAACTTAAAAAGGTTAAATCCATATCCATGAATACTGTTAGAGAAGAAGAGAGCGAGTCTACTGATGTTGAGACGCTTAGGGACGACAAAATAACTTATTTCGTTAAAAAATTTCAGAAGATGATGAGGAATAGGAGAAAGTCTCAAGAACGAAAAAATGAAGTCCCTAATAAGTTCTCGAAAGATAGACGTAAAAAAAATAACTCTAAGACTCCCATTAAGAAAAATCAATATGTTCGATGTCGTGAGTGTCAAGATTACGGTCACTATATGAATGAATATTCTAATCTGAAAAAGAGTTCGAATAAAGAAAGAAGTAGGCATTAGCAGTGACCTTGAGTGATAATGAATCGGATTCGAGTGCTCATAGTGATACATCTGGTGGTGATTATGTACAAAATTTCATAGCCTTCATATTAATAGCTACAACTAAATCTCATAATGAGATTGATAAGGTTGAAAGTGATGAATGGGGTGAGAAATTTGAGGAAGAGTCTGAGGATGAATCGGATATTCACGAATCTCATCGTAAACTATTTGAGGAGAGTTCTAAGATTAAAAATGTCAATAAAGCTGTGTTAAAGAAGGTTAATAATCTTGAAAGAGAGAGAGAGAAAAACTAATAAGTGACTTCATGACTCTACCAAAAATCTAAGTGAGTTGAAGCTTGTTAATGAAAACTTGGAAGCAAAAGTTAAATCTTTAACAAGCGATGTTGAAAAATCTAATACTCAATTCCAATCATTCATGAGTAGTTCGTAGAAATTTGATAACCTGTTAGGGATAAACAAACCTGCTGGAAATAGGCATGGTCTAGGTTATGTTCAAAATGGTAATACTACTGTTAGTTCATCCAAAACTACATTCGTCCCGACTACTAACAAAGCTCGGAATACTAGTTATCCTCAACCAAAGGTTAAACACGGTTTAGGATCGAGACCTACTAGACAATGTATGGTTAATCGTCCTATATATCGGCAACAACCTCCGAACAAGTTTGAACCTAGGTTTATTCCTACTTGTCACCATTGTGACGCACTGGGACACACAAGACCTATGTATCGTAAACTTGTGATTATAAGTAAAAGTCAGGATTACTCTAGCAAGGTTAACTTTCTCGCAAATCAGGTTAGCCACTTAACTGAGATGATGACTTGGTTGACTAAAATCACTTCTATTTCTAAGAAGGTTTAGGTAAAGAAGAGTGATCATTCTAGGTCTGAAGATCAGCTGAATTGCTTTGTTGCTCACATTGCACTTAAAGCTCAAAATAACTCTATGTGATGTCTTGATAGTGCGTGTTCTAGACATATGTGTGGTGACAAAGCCTTGTTCTCTTCTCTAGATGATTGGAACTGTAGTGTGGTTACATTTGGGGATGGAGCTACTGTCCCTATTCTAGGAAAATGGTGTCGTTAATATATCTTGACTACCTGCTATCTCAGATGTACTTTATGTGAAAGGGTTAATGTCCAACCTGTTAAGCATTAGTTAAATATACGATGATGATTTCGAGGTTAGCTTTGTCCAGAAAAGATGTATTGTGTATGATTCTATAGGTAACATTGTTCTCCAAGGTGTAAGAACTTTAGATAATTGTTATGGAGTACTTCCTAATTTCAATTACGTGTGTGGTAGTGCCAACATTGATGTAATTGAACTGTGGCATCAACAACTTGGTCATACGAACCATAAAAGTTTGTTTAAACTCGCTAAGAATGAACTGGTAAATAGCTTACCTAAACTTGAAAATATTGATACAACTGTTTGTAGCCCATGTCAACAAGGTAAACCGCTTACAGTACCTCATAAACAAACCTCTAAGATCTTGACAAGCAAGTCTCTTGAATTGCTCCATATGGACTTAATGTGATCATCTATGACCAAAAGTCTTGGTAAATACTACATCTTGGTTGTGGTTGACGATTTTTCTTGATATACATGGATTGAACAGTTGAAAGATAAAACTGTCGTTCAGTCTTATCATCTCTTTGTGCAAAAGACTTAGGAATGAGAAAGATTTTACTGTATCAAGAATTCGCAGTGATCGTGGGTTTGAAAACTCTAATCTTGAGAATTTTTGCTTAGAGGAGGGAACCCAACATGAGTTCTCCTAGCCGATAACTCCGTAAAAAACTGGAGTTGTTGAGAGAAAGAATCGCGTGCTTTAAGAAATGGCTAGAGCCATGCTTCATGGTAAAAGACTAGCTATGCATTTATGGGGTGTAGCAATCAACATGCGTGTCACATATTAAACATGGTTTATCTTAAACTTAAAACTGATATGACACCTTATGAGATCTGGAAAGGTAAACGGCCCGGCCTACTGTCAAATACTTTCGTGTGTTTGTCATCAAGTGGGAAAGTCTAATTTTAAAAGTGAGGAGAGAATCTTCCTAGGATACTCCAGAAATAGTCGAGCCTATCAGGTATACAATAATCGTACACGAGTTGTGATGGAATCTATCAATGTAATGGTGGATGATACCTGTAGTGAGGGAGAGATTGGAGGAAATTTTGATGATCTGAAACCTTTAAGTGTTGATCCTAAAATAGTAATTGAACCTAGAGAAACTTCAGGTCCTGATCCCTCACACACGACTAGTGGATTAGAGATATACCAAATAAGGAGTCCACACCTGATGATAAATCTAAACATCCTAAAGAACCTTCATCCAGGGTTAAGACAAATCATCCTAAAGTCAACTTTATTGGGGATTTAGAAGAAAGGATGAGACTTCGTAAGAGGGTTTGAACAATTTGACATATGATAGCTATGTGTCTCAGATTGAGCCTAAAAAGGTTGAAGAAGCCCTTAAGGATGAATGTTGGGTTAACGCGATGCATGAAGAGCTAAATCAGTTTGTGAGAAACAAAGTATGAGATTTAGAGGGTGTTTGGTAGAGATTAAAATCAGATTAAAATTGAAAATGTAGCCGTTATTGTTGACTTTTATTAGACGGGTGGGACCCAATAACAGCCATATTTTCAATTTTAATTAGATTTTAAGCCGTACCAAACAGGCTCTTAGTTCTTAGGCCTGATGATTGTAATGTTATAGGTAATAAGTGGATATTTAAAAATAAAATCGATGATTAAGGTACTATAACTAGAAATAAGGCCACGCTAGTTGCCCAAGGATATACTCAAGTTGAAGGTGTAGCCTTTGATGAAACATTTGCCCCTGTAGCTAGATTTGAATCCATTAGAATTCTCATGTCTGTTGCCTGCATATTAGGGTTCAAATTATATCAAATGGATGTTAAGAGTGCTTTCTGAATGGAATACTGCAGGAAGAAGCATATGTTGAACAACCTAAAGGGTTAGTTGATCCTAAATATCCACATTATGTCTGTAGGTTGAATAAAGCTCTATATGATCTTAAACAAGCTTCTAGAGCTTGGTATGATAGGCTTACTGCATATCTCATGGAATATGGTTTCTCAAGAGGTGGTGCAGATAAAACCCTATTTATTAGATATATTGAGGAAACTATTACCATAGCTAAAAAAATCTTGTTACGCGTTTTGGCCTAGACAGTAAGAAATACACTAGAACCCTCATGAGTAGTCAAGTTAGGTCATGATCCTACAAGTAAGAGTGTTGATCACACACTGTACATGAGTATGATAGGTTGTTTACTCTATCTCACTGTTAGTAGACCTGACATAGCCTTAGTGTAGGGGTTTGTGCGTGCTTTCCGGTTGATCCCAAGGAATCTCACCTGAGCACTATGCGAAACATCATTAGATATGTCAATGGAACTATAGATTATAGGATCCTGTACTCTCGGGACTCTAATCTTGATCTTGCTAGTTACTCCGATGCCGATTGGGCTGAAAATGTCGATGATAGAAAAAATACTTCTGGGGGTTACTTTTATGTTGGTGCTAATCTTGTGACTTGAATGAGTAAGAAACAAAACTCTATCTCATTATCCACAGTCAAGGTTGAGTATATAGCTGGAGGAAGTTGTTGCACTCAACTACTATGGATGAAGCAAATGTTAGTGATTATGGAATTGAGCAGGGTACTATGACTGTCTTTTGTGATAACACTAGTGCTATTAATATTTCCAAGAATCCTGTTCAACACTCTCAAACCAAACATATTGATATACGACATCATTTTATTCGAGAACTTGTGGAAACTCATGTTGTTTCTCTTGAACATATCTCTACAGAGAACCAGTTAGCCAACTTATTTACTAAGCCATTAGATGGTCTATGACTTGAACCTCTTAGGACGACTATTAGTGTTTGTGTGCCTTATTGGTCAAGTATTTTTGGTGCATGCTCGTACTTTACCATTGTGTAACATTGTTTTATGCATGTATCATATGTGTTTGTTTGTTTTCTACGGGAATACTTATGTTTTTCTTGTTATTGTTATTTACCTTTATTTTTATTGTTCGTGTGTTTGATATTTTTTTTGGTATGATTAGGGCATTCATGCTTTATTTTAAAAACAAAAAATAAAAAATAAAACAAAGAAAGAACATTGAAAATAAAATAATAATTTCAAAAGGGGACATTTTTTTTATCAGCTTCACATACATTGAACTTGATTGTGTTGGTTGTGATCAAGTTTGAGTGTATTTGAGAGTGAATTGCCTAAATAGGCATTGAACTTTACGTAATGCGTCCAAGAGGTCACTGAACTTTAAAAATCACCCAAATAATCACTGAACTTTGCAAAACGTTTTCATTAGGTCACTGAACTTTAAAAATCACTCAATTTATCACTGAATTTTGCAAAATGTTTCTCATGGGTCACTAATGCAGTGATCTCCTAGGCAACATTTTGCAAAGTTCAGTGATTTCGTAGAAATATTTTGCAAAGTTCATTGATGAATTAGGTGATTTTTAAAGTTCAGTGACCTAGTGGAAACGTTTTGCAAAGTTCAGTGATCATTTGGGTGATTTTTAAAGTTCAGTGACCCTTTGGACGCATTGCGTAAAGTTCAGTGCTTATTTTGACAATTCACTCTGTATTTGATGAGCTGAAACATACTTTCCATTGTTAGCTTAGGTTATTTATGGACTACTTAGTATAGGTCTCTTCATATATCATCTGCACTGCATACACTATAATCTTGTTGGTGGGATTCTATCGCGTGTGTGAGATTTGTGATGGCAGTCAAGTGTTAGTAGGGTGACTTTGAACATGAATTGACATTATTTATTAGACCTAAACTCAAACTTATCCTTGATAAAAAAATTATATACAATAAAGGAAAATGCTCAATATCTTATGCTTCTCTTCGAAGCCTATATGACTTGAGAAATTAAGCTTGTGGAGTTTCTTATAACCTGGTACCTAGGGTAAACTAACTTGGGTTAACCGGCATAAAGCTCACTACATGGGTAATTTTAGTCGTTTAATGGATAGGAGCCTGTACTTAAGATATAAAAATATATATGAGCTTTCATACTTAAAGTTATGAAATAAAAAATATATGCTAAAAGTTAGGAGAAGAAAAGAAATAATCTCTATAAAACGAGCTTTCATGTATAAATTCTAATGTGCTTTACTTGGTTTAAGTTTCATAAGTAGAGAAATATCCTTATTGGCAGTGATGTTATGCAAGTCATTTCTCACAAAATTAAGATTTAGAGTTCTACTACTAGAGGATTAGTTACATTTTACACATATGCGTCACTTATACAATTTACTCCATAGTTTACTTTGGTAAAATGTGTGGGAAAGCTTATTGCTCATTGGTTATACTTATTCCTGCTAACACCTGCATTGTTGGGTTGTTGTGTGGTATGATAAGTGTATTTTGTATACTTATCTAAGCCATTAAATTAGAGTATTTGTAAGTGATTTAGATGAATTATAACTTTATTTTGTGTTAATTATATTTTTTAGGATGAACTCGATGCAAATTGGTGGATTTGGAAGAAATGAATGAAAAACGTGCGAAACGAAGGAAATCCAAAGTCTGGAGACCAAAGTGTAAATATTCAATAGTTGATTCAAAGCACAAAACGATGAATGAAGATCATATAGGATCAATTGGATACATTTGGAGGTCAAAGGAGTGAAATATAGTGGAAGTATTTTCACAAATCAATTTCCAGCCGAAGAAGTTATGCTATGGATTTTTAATATCAACTTGGGACCCATTTTTCGGATAGAAATCTTTTGAATTGGAAAAATCATATTTCACAAAGAATTGTACCCCTTTGAATTATTGTTCCAACGTATCTTGAATCATCTCAATTGAATACTTGTAGAGAAATTTATGACCAAAATACCGGAAACTGTTCAGGCCTTTTTCACAAACGAATCTTTAGTCTCCTTTCGCGACTCAAACTCTATTGGATACCAAATTGGATGAGATTTTGACCTATTTTCTGGCTATTAGCTATTATAAATAGAGAACGAGAGATACACATTAAAAAACCTCTGTTACCTCTTCATACATAAAAGTTCATCAAATTCATTAAGAACAAGAGGCTAATTGCTATATTTTGAGAGAGGAGATCAAGTCATAACAAGGAATTGAAGGTCAATTACATCAAGATTTTGAAGAATTCAACATTGGGTTTGAAGATCGTCTTCTTTTGATTTATTTCATGATCCGGTGATATTTTTCTATTATTCTTTTTGTAATTTATATATTAACATGTTAGGTTAGATTCTTTTTTGTATTGGATGAAAATGAACCACATTTGTTTATTTGTTTTAATTCAAGACTAGTAGCTTAATTTATTTATTGCATTTCTTGATTAATTTTGCATACCCATTGCATTATTTAATTGATTGACTACCCATTAGATAATTAGTTGCTTATTGTAATGTTGTGAGACTCACAATAAGTTTAGAACGCGGCAAATTATCATATGTGCAATAGATGTTAGGAATAACATTTATTACGTGTGCAATCATATAGATAATCTAAATTTTAATGCATTCTAATCATTCGGATTCAGACTATGAATTGATTTGAGTCGTGATTATGATATATTTAATTTGTCTTGGAAAAGTTACAATAGAATTATCGATTGTCAAGAACGCATGAACGGAACTAGATTACAAATCAAGAATTAAAATAGATAGCAATAGGCGGATTCAAGATCCAATACAATCATTCATAAATTGATAAAAGTCACATTTTTACAGCTTAGAATAATTTAACATAAAACAAAATCAAACTCTCTTTTGTTTACATAATTCGAATCTTATAAAAATTAGTAAACTTGAATTAAATTTATTCCCCGTAGGACGATACTCTCAACTCATCAATTCTATTACTTGTTAACAATCCCGTACGCTTGCGGGCTTTGTACGAATAGGGTATTTCTTGGTCCCTTGTCATTTTGTGACAAAAATGGGGAGTAGAAAGAAGAAAACAGAAAACAAATAACACTTTTGCATTAAAATGCTGGTTTGATTTAACATGATAACTTTTTTACTCAAAAGGCATTAGTTGATATACTATCAGTTTTGATGTTTTGTTTTAACATGATGAATACGTTTTTATCTACTTGACATGATATATCTAAAACTTTTGATTATATGATATAGTCAGTTTTGCTAGATTAAGTTTTTGATATTTTTGTAGTATCAATGTTTTGTTTTGGTACGTTGGGTTACATTAATATTACATCTTAATTTAATATATGTTATTAAACTGAATAAATGCATTATGGATTTTAAACTGCTTAAATCACTTCTACACTTGAACTGCTTGAACTCTGTTTATTCTTATTGCTGTTTCACATATGTTTTACACTGAATATTTAAGTTCTCTATTACAGGAAACATGTACTGAAAAATGAAATGCAGAATTCGTTCAAGTCAATTATTAGTTGTGTCGGTTGTTTTGAGTCTGTAATCGTATTTTAATATTGCCTTGACTTATATCGTAGTTTTGTCACAGAATGCTAAAATGGGAGTTTGTTAGGTATTCAATGTAATTGGCTATTCTGTGAACAAAAAGGACTAGAGTTGATATGTTGTAAAAAGTCAAGAAGTAGTGTGCAATTAGTATAAGTTGTGATATTTTAGGTTTAGGGTTCGAGAATGGAAAAGAAGGAAAAACGACGTGAATTTTTTCTAGACTGTCGCCAAAGTTTGGCTCGAGCGTTAGAAACAGAACCTTCATCGCTAGACTGTCGCCTCACCTTCACTCGAGCGACAACCTGAGAGCGACAGTGTTATTCGAGAATTTTTTATTTCGTTTTTTTAAAGGGTCTTTGCCCAACCTATTCATTCTCTAATTTACATATAAATACTTGAACGTCACAAAATGTGATTTCCAATGTTGATTATTGAGTAAACACATTGGTTTCATATTCTTTTCATCATCTGAAGATTTCAACCTTCATTCTTCAAAGTTAATTGTTATTGGCGGTGAGAAAAATATCAGATCTTAAATTAAAATACCAAACTGCTGCTTCCTTTATATCTGTCTGAGTTTCTGAAGATCAATGGAAGGTGACTGGAGTTCCGTCGTTGAAGAACATAGTTTCTTCGTATATCCACAGGAGATAGACGATTCCACAAAACAGAGAGTTTCTGTATGAGAGCGCAATCTAGTAAAGTTTTCGAAATTGTAGCTGGGAATTGGTGTAGGAGCACAGAATTCAGGAGAGCTGTTGGAATTATAGTCAGGAGATCAGATAGTACGTGTCGTCGTCTAATCTAATAGACTGTAAATTTAAGAATCGTTTATAGTGGATTTTTTACTAACAAAGTGCCCGGTGTTTTCACCTAATTAGGTTTTTCTGCGATCAATTCTTGTGTTCATTTATTGCTTACATAACTGTGGTATTTCAACATAGGATTAATTGAATTACATGTTTAATCATCTAGAAAAATAACTGATTAGTGACTTGTTGCTATTTAATTGTTAAATATTTTTAATTATGCATAATTACATATTCACCCCCCTCTAGGTCCCTCTAGGTGTTGTTAGGGTCGAATTATGTATTTTCA
>CAIGRO010194586.1:0-10061 GCA_903798355.1 Fraxinus baroniana
TAGATTAAAATTCGAATTTTAATTTTCTACCGAAGAGGAGCATAATATTTTTTAGTGTGGATGAGATAAAAACCTAAATCCCCTTGTGAATCCTATAAAATTTATGGTCAAAATTAATTATTTTTTTTTTTTACTTTTATTTAGATTAAAATTCGAATTTTAATTTTCTACCGAAGAGGAGCAGAATATTTTTTAGTGTGGATGAGATAAAAACCTAAAACCCCTTGTGAATCCTATAAAATTTATGGTTAAAATTAATTTTTTTTACTTTAATTTGGATTAAAATTCGAATTTTGATTTTTTACCCAAGAGGAGCCTAATCTTTTTTTAGTATGGATGAGATTAAAACCTAAAACCCCCAGTTAAGTGAAGTTTGCAGTCATTCCTAACAGAAATATCCCGGATCTTTTACTAAAAACTCCCTTTTAAGTTTCCAAAAATTTTTAAATTTTTAATATATAAAGAATCCATATTTTTTAAAGTGTTGAAAAAATTTCTCTGAGTTTTCAAAGAGCCCAATTTCTAAAACTAATCTCTAATTAAAATGGTTCCATGGATTGTAAAAGGTGAATTCACATCAATTAACTACAATTCGAGACCTTTTTTCAAGTGAAATATTATCACTAATATTCACTCGATTACATATAAAGTAAAAGAAATCGTCCAACCTAGTTGCAACTTGATTTTGGATAATATGCTGCCCGCCTGTCCGAAATTATTTCCTTATATTGTACAATTCGTTATGTTTAGTTTCCTTATACGTTCCATTAGTTCGAATTCTATCTGGAAAAGGATTTTGCTCTAACCAATAAGTTTCTATATAAATTTTTATTTCTCTCTGAGTTTTCTCTCTCATAATCAAGTTTCTCTGCTCTACAAAATCTACACCGTCTTCTTCTCTCAAATCTTGAAATATGGAATACCATAGACGCCATACATTTATAGATATGGATTACTCTCCAGAGCCTGTTCATTCACCCATATCAACAAACCATCTTCTCGTCAAATTCCGTTTCCAGACCACAAAACGCTTGCTTAAGTTTAATGATGTGGGACTCCTGGAATCTGTTACAGAAACACGAGAACCAGAGACTTCGAAAACTATTCGTCTCGAATCATCTGCATTGTACTCTGATTTGAAACAATTTCTCGACGTGGAACTAGCAAGTTATGATATAACACCTCGGAGCCTTGAACAACAACTTTCTAGTCTTCTGACTAACTTCGCACTCATGCGGTGGAAGAAGTTTATAGTTGTGGAAATAAGGAAGGTTCTTGAAACACGGTTGATTGAAAGGGCATTGCAGGAGGTGTTCGAGGAAAGTGATGGCGTCGATATGGTGCCCACGAGCATGGACGCAATCACGTCACTACAGAAGAAGGAGATGGAATATAAGAAAGATGGCATTGAGGTAGAAAGTTGCACGATATGCTTGGAAGAGATCTCAATGGGGTCAGTTGTTTCGACCTTGCCGTGCAGGCATGTATTCCACGGTGATTGCATTTCAAGTTGGCTAAAAAGAAGTCACTACTGTCCTATTTGCCGGTTTGAGATGCCTATTGCTGTTGATTAGGTCTTTCTTGATGAATCTTTGCAAGATTCAAAGAGTTAATTTCAGAATTTGTTTTTGTATTTTTTGGAATTTTCTCATTAGGGTTTTCTGTGAATTGTTGAGATACATGGCTGTTTAATTCGTTGTTTTAGTTTTTACTGATACATTAAACCTCTTATTCTCGATTCAAAATAAAAAATATTCAATGAAAATCAATCAATAGCTATAACTAATTATGTGGCACAAAAACGCGAATAATAATAAAAGGATCTTCTTCGTACCGTACGAATGAGTGTTGTTTAAATTTCGCTTGAATGAGCGTGAGTATTATTGAAATTCACCAAATAACAAGAAAAATTGAAATATTATTTATCAAAATGAATGTAGTGCCTTAAAATATTTAAAATTATTTAAAGAATTAAAAAGAATCATAATCAAATCGAAATCATAATTCAGTAGATACATCCAAATAAAACTAAGACATTGCAAAACAATGATGATTATATTACCACTATAATTTTTAATTGATACACTACATTTTAATTGCAGTTAAGCACTTGAATATTTGCTTATTATAACACTCGTGTTCCTGACAATTTTTCATGGCATTCTCATCTTTAAACTTTCCATTTGTTAACACATTTTGTATTATATAGCAGTTTTATGTCGAAAAGCCTGTTGAAAAAATGTAAAACAATTTATTTTCCATCATATTTTTTAAAAATAAATAAATAAGAATTGTGAACAAAAAGAACGAGATGTACAAGTTGAAGAAAAGAATTAGACGAAAAGAAAAGGTTAAGGAAATAAATGTTATAATGAGCAAAGATTAAGAACTATAAGTGTAATTAAAAGGTGGAACAAGAAATACAAATTGTAGTGTGAATATAATTTGAATAGAACTAAAAGACTTGGGGAAAAAAATGATGAGAATACCATTAAGCTATCTCAAAAAAAAAAATAATAATAATAATAATAAAAAAAATTAAAAAAAATTGTTAAACGGACCCCTACGCGATGGAGTTTTACCCTAAAAGTTTGATGACGTGATCGAAAAATATGTACAAAATAGAAAAATGCTTTTGGATTATACTCGTTCGTGAAAATTTAACAACCGAGCTAAAAGTTACGCACAACATCGTATATGCTTCTTATTTCTTCTATTTCCAATTGATATATGATTTTCTCTTCTAAATGTTCCGCATCATTCCCTTCCACTTCAGAACAACTCGACATGGGATCGGGATACAAAAGGCTTATCAGAGGAAAACTCATTGGTTGAATTTGTAATAGTCAAGAGAACTTCCCTTTCCACTTTGGAAGCTTTTTGTGCCCTCCGTGTGCAATCGTAATTGTTTTATCCTTTCACTTAAATGTATATGTGTTCTTTCTACCTTTATTTTGACATCCACATCAAATTACTACGGTCTACCAAAAAGAATATGACATACATCTTTCTAAATAATGTCATAATAACTTCTGATTTGTAAAAAGTCCACATGGACATTTGAATATACAACCTTTATTAATCCAACCAATGTGATAGAGTCAGATGTGTCGATTGGAAGCTTTAAATGATCCACCTGTTTCTTTGGGATTTAATTCTCTCAACGGCTACTATCTATGATAAGACTATGTAATATTACAAACTCTATACTTGGCCTGAAATTTTTTCCTACGTCCAAGTTAACTCTTCCTGATTGGGCGAGCATAAGATTTTCTGCACAATGCACACAAAGTCTCATTGTTCTTCTCTACACACTTCATCGATGTACTCTTCCTTTGGATC
The DNA here is from genome assembly GCA_903798355.1 of Fraxinus baroniana. Classification (NCBI taxonomy): domain Eukaryota; kingdom Viridiplantae; phylum Streptophyta; class Magnoliopsida; order Lamiales; family Oleaceae; genus Fraxinus; species Fraxinus baroniana. Next base: position 3,343 of record CAIGRO010194586.1, read on the forward strand.
CTTAATCCTTTGAAAATCTGCAAGTGCACGGAATTGTGGTCAAATAATATAATGATGAATAGAATGTCGAACCAACTAGAACTATGTGTTTGACATAGTTAAAATTAATTGCAACTTTAATCAAATAGCAAACAAATTTCGTGATTTCTGCAAATTTCGAGTCTGCTGAGTCAGCCTGTGTGGTCCATTTGCCAAATTGGAGGCTACGTGATCGGTTTTGAGTAGAACCCTTGGAGGAGGATCAAAATTGGAGGTGAGTTTCATCAAGCTATTGCCCGATTGCATTGGCATCAAAGTTGTACTAGATTTCAATTTTCGTTGTGCCATGTCAATTGACAGAGCCACAGTACCTGAGTTTGGAATTGAAGGCAGCTCGTTTACAATATGTGAAAGGAAATAAATTAGGTCTCAATTGTTCATCAATTCTTCCAATTGGAAAAATACCCATAATCGTTTGACCCTCAATTACATTAGAACTGGTCGAATTTGGAGGAAAAACCTCAAAAAAAGTTTCAATTGGAGCAACTAGGATTTCTTCGTGTTCATGCACCTTTGAAGAATCGATTGCAGCAGTTTGTTTGTTAATTGGTGTAATTGGTTGGTGACCCATGGTTATAACATCATGAATTGCATTTCCCCTAAAACCCACTTGGTATATTGATGGTTGTCCCATGCGGGTTTTTAAGTGGATTCCCAGTTTTAGTCCTAAGCGTGAGGTTCCTATTGCTCCAATTTGTGTTTCATTTCCTTTGCTCCCTATTCATTTTCGGGCTAAGAGCTCATTATTTCATATAGCTAAGGCTATTGGGCTCCCACTTTGTATTGATGAAACAACTTCTGATCTTCTACGACCTAGAAGGGCGCGAGTATGTATTGAGGTTGATCTAGAATGTAAACTCCTTGAAAGATTATGGATTGAGAGGGAGAAAATAGAGGATATTGGCAACCTGTTGTTTATGATAAGGTGCCAAACTGTTGCTTTAGATGTAGACATTCGGATGAGATTTGTTATAGTGGTTTGCATCCTGCGCCACCATATGTGGGTCCAGTTTTTGTTGACCCGACTTACAGGCCTAATCCTGTTTTGGTGAAGGATAATAGTAAGGTGAAGGAGGTTGTAACTGTGTATCGCCAGAGATGGACACCTATTAAGAGAAATCAAAGGAGACAAGACAATACATCAGATGTAATTTTTCATTCTACTCATATTGTTACCACTATTGCTCCTATTATCCTCGTCGCTACAATTACTACATTACAAACAACTGCTAATCATATGACTTCTAGTCTTTATACTGTTCCACTCTTTATTAGCAATATTGCTCCACATATTACTACATCTCTGCCATCAGATCATTCTACAATTGCTCCCATTATGGTGGATACTCAGAGTTCTATTGTTATTATATCAGCTCCTCATTTAGCAGTTCAGTCTCCGAACCCCATCAGTAGTGTTCCTATAATGCTTAGTTCTACAAATTTTGATCATTTCTTAATGGATATGTTAAAGAGGCCACAGAGTTATATAGAGCCAAATGTTTCTGTTATCTCCGCACCTTGTCTGCAGAATATGAAGGCTTTTTATCTATAGATCAGTAAGATTCTGATGTTTTTTCGTATATTGAAGTTCATCATCATGGCTCATATCACCGACCTTCTGCTGATGACTTGGCAGGTATGGCTAGTAGGATAGAGAAGGATGGTTTTGTCCTAGCTGGTCGCAAAAAAAAATTCGAAAGCCACCAATACTTTATTTCCTAGATAGTGACCAGGAGTCGGTCATAGGATACTTTTCATGCACATCTAGATGAGTACCATCATATAGAATGCGAGAGATATAGCTAGTGTAACTACTCGTCGGCGTCTGAAGAGACTTATACAACTTCATCATGTTTATCTCTTGGTTATACTGGAGCCTTTTGTTCTTCAGCATAGATTTGCATATATTCGATGATATCTATACCTCTGCATAGGAGTTCAGAATGTGTTGAACAAGATCTGATTTTTTTAGAACGAGGGAACTAGTGCTACTGTTATTTTTTATCATCTCTAATTCTTTTACGTTAGAGTTGAGGATCCCAGACTAACGCGGCCCATCTATCTAACTCCTGTCTATTTTTCATATGACGTAGCTATCAGGAGATATTTACGGAAGGGCCTTTTCCAATGGGTTCAAGATGCTGAGAATAGTGTGGATGGGGCAGAGATAGTATATGATAGACACCCTATACCTGAGCATGTTGACCTATTACATCATGCCCAGGCAGTTTTGAACCGGACCTTATCTATTAAGGAGGGTTTTTGGAAGCAAAAGGCATGTTCACGTTGGATATGTAAAGAAGATCACAATATTCGATGGTTCAGGGACGTCGGATCAAATCGCATATTAGGTCCATCAGAACGCAGGCGGGGAAAGTCTTAGCTGCTCATAGTGACATTTAGACTTCAGCATTGCATTCTATCAAGATTTTTTTTCTATTCCTACACAGTCAATGGACCCCATTCGTTCAAATATCATTCCCAGGCTTTTGATGAAGGATGATAATTTGTCTGGAGCATTATGCGGGGATTTCTAATCGGTTGGTGAACAAGGACAAGAACAAACTCATACTACCCAGATGGGCATCTATTAGTCAGATCAAAGATTGGAGATATTAATTGGTTTTTGACACCGACAACAACCTTCCACTTATCTGGGAGTCCCTTTATTTAAGGAGATCAAGAAGAGCTTCATTTATAAATGACCTTATTCAAAAGGTCAGGGATAGGATCTTAGGTTAGGCTTCATGACTTTTATCATATGGGGCCCGTATTGCTTTGCTGAGATTCGTACTCTTCTCCATGCCATTACTCCTTCAGATATGCAGCATCGTAAGGTTATCCTAAAAAACTTGAGAGTATCTTTGCACGATTTCTATGGGATTCCCAATAATAGGCATGACCTTTACATTGGCGGACCTGGAAGGAGATTTGCCTTCCTACTGATAAGAGTGGTCTAGGATTTAGGAGATTATAGGATGTGGTGGACACTTTCTCTGTGAAGCTTTGATGGTTATTCCGTTCTCAGAAATCTTTTTGGGCCCAATTTTAATAGGACAAGTATTATACGGGGACACATCTTTTATTTGCGGCAGTTCCCTACTCAGCTTCTCCTATTTGGAAAGGACAGAAATTAGTTGGGCCCCAGACAGAGGCTCACATTGTATGACACCTTGGTGCAGGTCAGATTTTCTTTTTTCATGATTGCTGGATAGGTGATACCGTATTGGCATTCCTATTCCCACACAAACAGCACACATATGTGAGGGTGCAGGATTTCTATGATGATACTGGGTGGGATATAGGACATTTATTACAAGTTCTCTTTCCTCTTATGGCAGAGTGGATAATGGCTATACCTTTATGTGCAGTACCCCAGATCTAAAGTTTTGGCGGAATACATTGGATGGTAGCTTCATTACCAAGTCAGCATGGCAGCTTGTACATTCGGGATGACAGTACTAGGATTCGTATCGGTTACTAAGGAGTTTCATCTTGCCCATCACTGTCTCATTTTTCTACTGGAGATTATGGCAGCGCTCATTCTAGTAGATGTGGTTATTCATGCGAGGATTGGATAACAGTTGGCTTCTCGCTGCCATTGTTATTTCGAGACTGAGACTATCAATCATGTTTTCACTGGTAGTAGCATATCTAATTATGTATGGCAGCATTTTGAGGATATTTTTCATATAATTATGAGTTTAGGTGAGGAAGTCAGACAACAATTCTAGAGAAGGAGGTATTATGGACAGCATGTTCGTTGTGGACACATTTATATTATTATTCCTCTACTGATATTTTGGTATCTATGGACCACGAGAAATGATGCGAAGCATAGAGGGATTCGCATGATAGCCAGATGTACCATTTGGAGGGTCTATCGCATGATCTTTTTTCTTCATATGGGATGATTGTTTCGAACTGTGCATTGGCGAGAGGATTTGACTCTCACCCATCATTGGTATTTTTATGGACCTCCTATTGACCTATGGCTGATTATAACCTTAATGTTTTGATTATAACAAACAAGTCATTTTATTTACTAACATTTGATTTTGAGTCATGATAGTTCAATGTTAAAAATGATCAAAAATTGCCAAAATGAATACATCATAAATCGGGCTCGAAATGAAGATCAAAGTGAAAGTTGGTATTCGAAACATTAGCGATTTCTTTGTGACGATTGAATTAGAACTTGAAAATTTGCAAAAGACGCAAATCAAGAAATTTGCTGTGTTAGTCAACCAAAACTCCAATGGTTTAATTTCCCAACGGCTATATTTGGTCAACCGAAAACTTCCGGTCGACTAAAAGTGATCAACCGAAAGTGCCTGCAGCCTTCTATTTTTCTCTATAAATATCAATTTCTTTTGCATTCAAGGGGAATTGCCATTCAAGCATATAGGTTTTCATATTACATAAATCACATTTAGGGTGATTGTCTGACTTATTTCTGTATAATTACATAATTTTACATATAAAAATAGTTTTTTTTAATGGGATTGGCTACCATTCATAATTTAGTTTGTCACACTAGTTCTTAATAATTTAATAATAAAATATTTAATTTAATATTTAAAAATAATTACGAAAATACGTAATTTTTAGATATATTCGAAAGGGGTGATTTTATCGATTAAGGACTAATACAGCTATAAAATTTTATGGTTCACAAAATGCTACTAAGGAAAACATGGACCAAATTCTAAGTATATCAATAAGTTGGAACCAGTGACGTAATTCACATTCGGAGAATAATTTTATTCACAGTTGGAACTAGTGGTGTAATTCTTAAAAAAAAAAAACAAATGAATAATATTATTCACAATCGCTCACTACGACAGTCGCCTTATGTGGCATACATATGATATGTGGTTATTTGATGCATGAGTTAATAAAAATCTAATATATTAGTGCATAAAATAACCACCTGCCATATGTATATCACGTAGACTGTCGTAGTGAGCAATTACGAATAGCATTACTCCAAAAAATTGTCATCTTTCTTGATAGAATGTCATGTGGCATTTTCTCATTGGATTATTTAAAAAACAGTCAAATAGATTGACAATAATATCTGACAAATTGGCTTAACTTCTTTTCTTGATGGCTTAAGTCAAATTTAGAGAGAGAAGTTTCTAATGATGAAACATTTTTCAAACCAAACTAAAACGATAAAATCTTAATATATTATTCAAATGGTAACATCTTTTCTTTGGAAATCTTGCCACCAAAGAAAACCCTAATTACATATTTCTAATGAGTAAAATATTTCCATTGTTCTAACAATAGATTTCTACTTTCACGAACTTGCTCTTTCGTCTTCAAAATGAATATTGGTAATATTAGCCATACAAGAATAAACATAAGATTATTCTATCAAATATGTGGAGTGTGCTCAACTTCATTCACTAAAATCAATAAATCATGTTTTTGAAGAAAATGTGGTTCAACAAGTGGAGAATGCTTGATGTTGTTGAAGAAGATGAAAGCCATGAGAGTTCAACAATTATATGTCTTGATTCTTCTGAATCCTATGATGATTATCAAAAATTTCAACAATTATATGTCTCGACCTATTGGAATTTTATGATGACTAACAACAATTTCTTCCAGCGGAACTCAAAAGTTAATGTATACCTCGTCTGGAAGTTGAAAAAAATTGAGTCATCTTATACTTTTGTTTGCACGAATCAATATCTGAACGGGCTTAAAAATAACTGCAATTTTTGTGGATATAATGCTAGAGATAACGTGCATTTTAGCCCCTTCTTGGTGAAACTTAAAATCAAGATTTCAATCCAAGTTAGATTAACAATTAATTTTAAACTAAAACTTTATATGACCAACAACTTTTCAACCATACATTTCATCAACTTTTATCAAAATATACTAAAAAATCTGATTTTAATCTCTATCAAACAGAAATGTATTTTGAATTTGTATGTAGTATTTTGAATGTATTTTGAATTTGTACTATCTACCCACAAAAGAAGAATTATCAATTTAACCGTTTATACAGTAAAAATCAAATGCCAGTCAAATTTTGGACGATTGGAAACTTCCGATCGATCGCCTGGCAGCCCATTTGTTCCAATTTGAATGTTTTGAAAGACATGGACTTTTGAAAAGTATTTTTAACTATCTTTTCAAGATAACAAAAATGTTTTCCAAGTCCAAATATCAATTTTTAAAAGTCATTTTTACATTCGATCAAATCATTGCATTCGAATGATTTTTAACGTACAAAATTATTCTTAATGCATAAAAGAATTTTGAGCTTAAGCATTCATTACCAAATATCAAAGGAACTCAAATCATTGATCTTGCTCCGAAGGTTGGCTCTTAAGTTCTTGAATATGTGACTTCAATCTTGAATTCCTTCAAGGGTCAGATTTGTGATGATATCTTTTGATCTTTTAATGAACATCGATCAATTTTCTATCGCATGCTTTGAAAAACTATAATCACTTAAATTCAACTAGTTAGTAAATAAGATTAATTTGTTTGTTATAATCAAACTTTAATATTATAATCAACCACAGATTAACAATTTTCCCCTTTTTTATTATGACAAACAAAATGATTTGCAAAGTAATATTGAACCATTGATGAGGAATATAAATCTTAAATTTTGCATGTACACTACAAGAAAAAGGTCTTTTGCAACATGCAAA
>CAIGRO010194587.1:0-15253 GCA_903798355.1 Fraxinus baroniana
TCGAATTAAGTGAATATGATATTTCCCTTGTGCCTCGTTCTGCTATAAAATTTCATTGTTGATCTCACTCCTAATTCTCAGGTCCTAGCCCAAAAAGAACTTCTTTGCTTGACAGACGGACCAATGATGACACATGGATGCTCTAGGTAGACGGGTCAAGCAACATCAATGATCCAAGCCTCGACACCATTCTAAAATCTCCAGAAGGAGAGCAAATATAATAGGTGGTTAGGTGTGAAATTAAGGCAACTAACACGGCAGAATATGAAGCACTCATTGTCAGATTAATCTTTGTAAGATATAGGAATCACTTGAATAAATGTCCATAATGATTCTTAATTCATTGTAAACTAAATCCAAGGCACCTTCTGGCCAACGCAAAGATGACATCTTTCCTAATCAAATAGCTCTGCAGCAAGTTTGATGAGTTCCAAATCACTGAAGTTCCACGAATCGAAAATGTCCAAGCAGATGCGCTAGCTTGCCTAGGAGCAGCTATGAATACAAAACGAAGCAAGGTCATTCCAGTGCCCTACTTAAATTGGCCAGTGATATGAAAGCCGATCGAAACCGAAGGTTTTCATTCGATGGAAGAGTAATCTTGGATTACGCCGATTGTTAGATACCTCCAAAATGATGAGTTACTACAGACAAGAATGAAGCTTGGTGAACCAAGGTTAAGGCTGCCAGATTTTGTATTATGGTAGCTGTATAAAAGATCATTCTATGGACCTTATCTCAGATGGATCGGCAACACTGAAGTCGAATAAGTCCTGTCGAACTTCACAAAGGAGAATATGGTAATCACTCAGGAGCTCAAAGCTTAGAGTACCGTGTACTTACCATTGGGTACTATTGGCCAATAATGCGGGCCGACTCTTTTAATCATGTCAAAAAGTGTGACCGATGTCAGTGATTCACCAATGTCTCGCACCTTCCTCCCGAACGGCTAAACCCTATTCTTTCACCCTAGCCTATTAAGAAATGGGGGATGGACAATGTCGAAAAACTTCCAACTTCTCTCGGACATCATGTCTACATGCTAGCAATCATGGACTATTTCACGAAGTAGATTGAAGCCGAGGTACTCTCACAAGTACGTGATCGTCTTACTATCCAGTTGTTTGGAAAAATGTAATGCGTAAGTTTGGAGCTCCAAAAGAAATTTTCATCGACAATGGGTCACAATTCATAAGCTTTGGGTGAAAGTTACGGATTACCAAATTAATGGCTACCAAGTTACCGAATGATTATTAATTATCTGTTTTAATTTTGACCCTACGTGTGGAATAATACAATTAACAAGCGACAAGTCACTTTTAATTGTTTCTAGATGGTTAAAGAAACAATCCAATTATCCAAAGTTGAATTGTCGTAGTTTGCAATAAGAAAGCAATAAATAACACCAATATTGATGATGGAGAAATCCAACTGGGTAAAACTCCGAGACCAAGCCAGTTACTTCCACTTTAAAAAATATGGATTACAGTCCATTTCCAGCCTAGCAAATTTCACTAGTTCCCCCTGTTGTAATTCTTGTAATCTTTAAGATCTGCTGTACCCACTAGCTTTCTGATCTTCTACAGTTAGATGCTGTCTAGAGAACTCCATTAGACTTTTTTATCTACTTCCTATAACTTCCAAGGTCTGCTGTCTCCTTCCAGTTTCCCGATCTTCTCCAATTGTCTTTTCCAAGTGGACTTCCAAGAATTTTCAATTATTGTGCTTTTCCCATGCTTGCAGTCCAATATCTCTCAACCTCCAGCAGCCTCTGAAGTTCAACTGAGAAAGTACCTTTCTAAGGATGTTTAGGAAGTAGGCTTTTTGTGTTCTTTAATTTGATATTTTTCCAAAGCTTGGTTGGAAGATTTCAAGACTAAAAAGAATAAATCACAAAGAAGGAATGTGTTCTTGGATCTCTAAAGAATGATACGAGGAAAAAGAATAATAACCAACCATCCACAATTTTCGTGCATAGGCTTGGGTATTTATAGAAGAGGGTAATTAGGTTGTATGGGTCGAAAAAATGCTTCAAAACAAAATTTAGGATTTTTCGGATTGACCTATCACTCGAGTGAGAAGCGGTAATAGGCAAGTGACACACTATCGCTCGAGCGAGAGCTTAGCGACAAGCGAGCAACAAACATTCCATTTTTGTCACTCAAACAATGTCCAAGCGATAGGCTAGAGAAAATGCGACGCTGTGTCTCTCATCTTTTCATGCTCAAACCCTAGACCTCATATCCCAACTTGTATAAATTGTAACCTAAGTCCTTGATTTTTATAACATGTTACAAATTAGTCATTTTGTTTACAATATAGCCCAACACTAAAAACCTAACAAATTTCCTCTTTAGCATTCAATGACAAAACTATATAATAAGTCGAGGAATAAAAAAATCTAAACTACCCTAGCTTCATCAAACTGTATCTAAACTACCCAAACTTCATGAAGTCTCTTGCTTTTCTTCTTAAACCTATTCTCTGAAATCCACAACTCAAATACCTCGTGTAAAAGCACGTAATACAGGAAATATAGCAACTAAACACATGATACCAAAATTAGCTAGTTTGAGACGTAACACTAATGTTAATCCAAACACCAACTGGAGTATCGCTAGCATTATAAGAAGAGAAAACTTCTTAGACTTTTCTTTCGCCTTTCTCCTTTCCAAAGCATCAAGCGAAGACCCTACCACTCTTGACGTGATTTGATTTGCAATCTCACGTTCAGTTGAGTTAAGCAGACCGATCAAAGGAAGATCACTACCAAGAATTTTCATACCTCTCTTTATCATAATAATAGGAATTTTTGTCTTTAGAAATTGGAAGGAATACTTCATGGTTCTTTGAAGTATGATCCCACAAGCTACTAGAAGAAAGAACCTCTGAAGATAGAAGGAACTGGCAGTCCCTTTGATCCTTAGGTATTGCTAAGATCTTAGAAATTCGCTCTTTCACAAACAAGCCTTCGATGGGCCATGTGTTGATGTGAAGACCTATAAGAAAGTGAAATAAGAACCTTGAATCAGTAAAGCACATTGAGAGTAAGCGATCTACGATGCGCACGACCATACTGAAGGAAAATGTAATTTCCCTATTGAATCAAATCTCATGATGCAAGAAAATAAAACCATTTCCAACCTTTGTCTCCCAAGAAAAGTTTAGTTATCAATCGATCGATATTTTTCCTTACATTTATGGAAAATTGGCCTTTATCACCGTCATGCTTCCTTACAAAATAATTGTGTAGCAGCTCCAACATGCCAAATGAGAAATCGTACCACCTATTTGAACTTGGAGAGCCAAGAGCAATCGCCAGGAGTTAGGCATGAGTTGACTAGGTGCAATATCACAATATTCTAGCCCATCCCAACCATGTGAGGAATTGGAAATCGAAAGCCACCTTTAAATGGCAACTTATAGAAAAACGGCCAGCTTGGGACATTCCATGAAACTCTTTCATTTTACCTTGGTAAAGAAGTTAAACAGATGATGGAATACCATAGGTATCCCGAATGCTTATCAAGTCATTCACCGTCAGCTTGCTCGGTATGTTCTTAGTGAACAAGATATCACTAGTGCTTGGATGGTTATATTCATAAAAAATGTACCTTGAATAGCCATCGTCAGGGTTTGGGTCGGTCGGATCAATAGTAATACATGTATTTTTTGGATCGATCGTATAAGATGAGCAAATCCCACCACCAACAAGCCCCGCTAATGTTGGCCATCTGGACAATCCAAATCAATATAATTGTCTAGCAAGGAGTTTCATCTGGATTACTAGACCTACTCTCGCCTCTGATCGGTAAAGGATCAGTCGAAATCCCGTACAGAACATCACAATAATCACTCCAATCCATTTTTCATAAAAACAACTACTCATTAGCAACCTTACTCTATAATAGATCAAACTCTAGAAATGCCAAATCAAAATCAATGCAACCATTGAAGAACTTGAGAAAATGTTTGAAGAACACTCAAGAAAAAGGCAGGAACCTAAAGGTTGGAAGAGAAAAACTCACCAAAATCCTTAAGGCTCCTTGAAGATTACCGTAGTTACTTGAGAAATGAATGACAAATCTTTAATAGTGAGAATTTTGCATGCTAAACGAGATGGTTATGTAAATTCACAAATTTGTTCAAAATCATCAACCAAATGTGTGCATTGGATGGACATATTTATCGGTCAACTAGTACTCTCTACAAGACAGGTCGCATGGCCTAGATGGATCGGTAATTTTTCCATTTGAAGTGGACATATTATTGGCCTACTAATACTCTCTACAAAACATGTCGCACGATCTAGACAGATCGGTAATTTTTCCATTCAAAGTAGATATATTTATCGACCAATTAATACTCTCTAGAAGTCAAGTCGCATGGTCTAGACGGATGGACAATTTCTCCTTTTTGAATGGACATATTTATTGGCTAACTATGCTCTACGTAAGACATACATATATATATTTTTCGAGCGTATGATTTTCAAAATCGAACGGCTTTCAAACTATCGGTACTAAAAAATCGTATGGCTTGATCAGTCGTGTGAATTTTTTTTGAAAATACATCACGTAGCTTCCGAGCCATATGTCATTTCGATCAGCTTTCAAGTCATACAGTACCTAAAACCAAACTAATTAAAAGTAAAAAATCAGTATAAAAAATCGTTCGACAAGTAGTATCAAATTCTTCCATGTGTTGCATGGCTTCCAATCATACAAAAAATTTTTATGGTTGCAACAATATCACATGACTTTTTTTGGTCAGATGATTTTGATCCACCACCATAATGAGTTCTACTACCACTTCAAACTATTTGATCAGATGGTCCGGCCTATGATCAAAGTGCTCCCTCAACAAATGGTATGATCGATCTTAAGCCCGAATTATTCTTTCATTCGAGTGGAATTCATATACAAGAGTGGGGGACAAACTGTAGTGGTAAAAATTGTTCTATTAGCTCAAACGACCTAAGTCAAAAAATAAGGTCCACTTGATAAACGCACCATCTTTTGGCCCAGTTCATTATGTCGATCGGCCAAATACACGATCCAAGACCCATGGTCAATTTGTAATCGCTGATAATTTATCTTCAAGATAAATCACGCTATAATATGACTAGATCAAGTAAAAATTATTTAAAAATAGATTGGGTATCTCAACTAAATAGATCTTATCAAATTCAGTTCCAACCAATTAGAAAATCTTGTAGAGTCCTCGTCAATCTTGTCTAGACGGTTATCTCACTGCTATAAATTTCGTGGTCAGTCTTACATTCCGAGAAATATAAAAAAATACTTAGTCTAAGTTACTTCTTTCTTTTGGTCTAGCATTCCTAGAATCCTTGATAAGCATTACTGACTTGAACGTCATAGGATCTTCGGTTGGCACCACATCGGTGTCCTTTTAAGACCTTTTGTGGTAAATTTGTTCAATGTAGAAATAGAAATCAGATTTCATCTAAAAGATAGGACCGTCTCTTTAAAATCCAAAAAATAACTAGTCTTTAATGATAGCCTAAAAATCTTTATAACTTTAACTTTAACTGATTCGCCATTGCCCACATAGATGAATCTTTCAGCATCAATTAATTTTCGACTTTGAGGCAACCTCGCATAGACACACTTATATGAGAAGTGGCACTGAAACTTATCCACCAAATATGTCTAAGTATTAAAACTAAATCAAACTTGGAACAAACTAAAGTAAGAAGTGTACTTTTCTTTACATGCCAAGTGTGATATTTAGTTTAGTCCCTCTTTATATGTCCTAAATTTTCACAAAAGTAAAGTCAGATCATTTATTCTTTTCAGGTTTTTATTATCTTTTTTAAGCGGAGCCAAATGAAGCTTCCTTATCTTAACTTATCCTTAGAGGTACTTTGCAGTGAGTACATATAGTTCTCTCTTACTTTAAACTTTCTTCTTCTTGTGCACAATATGAAATGAGCTCATCAAGAGTCCACTTCCTCTTTTGAGAGCTATAATTGACCTTAATTAACTAAATTGTGCAGAAAGAGAAATCAAAATCAAATGACGAGCAAGTAATCAAACTACTTAAACTTTAATGCCTTTAGTTTGAAGTAAGACGAGAACCCTGATGCCTTGGGGAGATTGATGAAGTGGGTTGTGAAGCTCAATGAGTTTGATATTGTTTTTAAACTAAAAACTTGTATCATGGGTCAAGACATTGCTAAATTTGTGGCAAAATTCCCCAAAATCCTCGAAAGGGAAAAAAATTATGGAACCCATGGAGCCCTCCATCTAGATAGATAGGCTCAAGAACGGATGTGGTTCTCATTAACCTAGAATGTCGTAAACTTAACAGTGTAGTGAGGTACGAGTTCATGGCCACCATTAATGTGACAGAGTATGAACTCTCATAGCCAGCCTTTAATTGGAAAATGAGATATATGCTAAGAGACTACTTTTTAAAAGCAATTCTTAGCTAGTATTTAGCCAAGTCAATGGCAGCTTTACTTCGTACGGTCGTATACCTCAAACTAGTCATGTTCATTCTCCCATTTTTTGAAAAGTTTGAACTAGCGCAAATCTCACACATGGAGTATGCGCATGCTAATGCTCTATCAAAATTAGCTAGCATTAAGGATTCTGAACTATTGATGCTAGTGTCCATTGAGCACCTCCCTAGACACTCACTACTAAAGGGGAAGAAGTGATATGGATAGAAGGTACAACTTTGTGGATACAGTCCATAATAGTTTTCCTCAAGGACTAAGTCCAACCTGATGACAATGAAGATGGCCAAAAAGTTAGAAGAAGGCTACACATTTCATTTTTCAAGTTGATGTGCTCTACAAGATAGGTGCTAAGGCGATATTAAACTACATTGAAAAAAAATGTACTCCAATTTAGACTAAAATGTGATGGCAACATTTTCCTACCCTTCAAAGGCAACCTCTTCAAGAGCTAATAGAGGCATATAGCCCTTGGCCATTCACCAAATGGATAATTAACCTCATAGGCCCCTTACCTAAAGGAAAAGGTAATGCAAGTTTCGCTATCATCGTCATTGACTAATTCACTAAATGGGTGGAAGCCGAGCCTTTGGTTAAATCACAGAAGCTAACAGTTCCAAATTCTTGTGAAGAATATCATATGTCAGTTTTGTATCCCTAAGTTGATCGTATCAACTGGATGAAAATTTGACAACAAGAAGGTCAGGGATCTATGTGAAAAACTTGGGATCAAGAAGCACGTCTCTACGCCTTATCACTCCCAAGCTAATGGTTAGGTAGAGGTTATCAACAAGACAATTAAGCACACCCTCAAGAGTAACCTTAATGCTTCAAAGGAAGTTTGGCTTGATGAACTACCCTAGGTATTGTAGGTAATCTAGACCACTAGCCGAATTGCCACAGAGGAAACCCCATTCTTCATGACTTATGGTACTGAGGCAGTGAGCCCAATGGAGGTTGGACTACCTTCTCCTCATCAAATATACTCTAATGAGATATTTAATAACTGATTGAGAAGATGTGAGCTCAATTTTCTTGATGAAAGGATGAATGATTCTAAAATGAAGTTGGCCATTTACCAATAGAAAATAACTTGATACTATAATACAAAGATGCAAAAAGTCATTTTGCATAAACAATCTGGTCTTTATTTTCTCTAACGAGCAGGGAGTAGAAACATTAGGTCCCACTGAGAAGGCCTATATCGCATCAACGAAGAATTACGACCTGATACTTACAGAATAAATGATTTAGATGGAACACACAACCTCATCCATGGAACTTAGAGCACCTAAGAATATACTACCAATGAGCACGTTCCATTTAGCTGAAAGATTTCCATTAATGCAATAAAGTGTGTTTTGTCCAAAAACTTCTCAAGCAACATGTCTCCCATGATGAAGTTGAACGTCATGGGAGAAACCCCTACATGGGTGAACCGTCCACTATGCAGAGAAGCATGGATGCTTCGAAAAAGAGTTGGATCCCAAAGGAAACCACCTCCTTATTTCTCGAAGGTGTACATTACATATCTCTTGTAATGAAATTGAATGTCATGGGAGAAGCCCTGTATGGATTAACCATCCACCATGCAGAAAAGCGTGGGCACCTTGGAGAAGAGTTGGATCCCAAAGGAGCCCACTTATTATTTTTCGAAGGCGTACATCACATGCCTCCTATGATGAAGTTGGACTTTACGAGAGAAGCCCTTGCATGGATGAACCATCCACCATGTAGGAGAGCATGAACACCTCGAAAAAGAGTTGGATCCTAAAGGGAACCACCTCTTGAGTTCTCCTAGGAGTACATCACATGCCTCCCATGACGAAGTTGAACGTCATGGGAGAATCCCCTACATGAATGAACCATCTGCAATACAGGAAAACATGGATGTTTCGGAGAAGAGTTGGATCCTAAACAGGACCACCTCCTGATTCTTCGAGGCATATATCACACGCCTTTTATGACGAGGCTGAACGTCATGAAAGATGCTCCTACATAGATGAACCATCAACCATGCAAAAAATAGTGGGTGCCTCGAAGAAGAGTTAGATCCCAAAGGGGACCACCTCTTAATTTTTCGAAGCATACATCACATGCTTCCCATGATGAAGTTGAACATCACGAGAAAAGCCTTTGCATGAATGAACCATCCACTATATAGGGAAGCGTGGATGCCTCAAAAAAAAGTTGTTTTCCAAAGGGAATCACCCCCTAATCCTCCAAGATGTACATCACATGCCTCCATGATGAAGTTGAGCATCACAGAAAGCCTATGCATGGATGAACCATCGGCATCTACCATGCAAGGAAGTTCCTAAAAAAATTAAAGTCCATACAAGTTGTTGAGCTTTGGGGTGACAATCCCAGTTTTGAATAAAGCTAATTTAAAATGGAGGTTTATTTATGTTTTGAAGATTATTGGGTCTGACTTAGAATAACGTGAAAGTTCAGCCATGCCCTCAGATTCGAAGCATCCGTTTTGTTAGTTACAATATTAGAGTAGTACGACGCGTAGTATATAAAGCAGAAGTATAAAAAGACACAAATATGTAGCAAAATAAATTTCATTCGTAGATAATAAATGTGTATTCCTCAGCCAAATTTCAAATAAAGAAATATCTAAGTTGGAGAAATTGGGTTCTAGATATTTGCATCTAAAGCTTCAATGACGAAAGCCTCCATAACATGATCTCCAGAGTCAAGGTTCTCAACTTGATAAGCCTTTTCATCTTCAACCTCAGTCACTTCATCCGCAGGAGTCCGAGGTTCTTTTCTAGAAATTCTAACCTCAAATCAAAAGTGTTGAAGGTCAGATAGAGCTCGTCTATTTGATCCATGACCTCAAGATGGGCAAAGCAACGCCAATAAGAGTTGAATTGCTGATATGTCTTAGTAAGGTAGAAATTGGCTACCTTTCACTACGTAATCACTGGCAGATTGACCATCCTTCTTTGTACCCAACTTCCCAACTTGTTGCTTCATTACAATATTTTCCTTATTAGCAACATACAGAGCTTCAACCGTTATTTTTTGGTGGTTGTCAAATGTTTCCATTCTTTTTGTCAAGCCGACCATCTCACTCTGGGACAAGCGGACCTATTTCTTCAAATTTTTAATTTCTACTAAAGCAAATTCTAGCATCATATACTCCTCAATTTGTTGACGCTTCAAAATGTCTACCTCGACCTTCACTTTTTGGGCCTCTCCATTGGCCTTTACCGATTCCTCGACAGCATATCTGTTCTACCTCTGAAATATTCCTTAGCAAGGCCCTAGTAGTTTGACTCACCAAGGTAGACATTAGATCTACAGCATCATTGTGCCCACATAATTCTTCTACATTTCCATCCAGAATTTGTAATAAATGACAGTGGTTTACTTGGACTTTAGGGGGTAGCATTGATAAAATTTTAGTAGCTAATTCATCATCATGCCTCATTAGGAAGCTTCTTGTTTTTCCTGGAGTGGAAAATGAAGCCTCGACGGCAATGGCTTTGCCCTTATAAACTAGGTCCTCATCGCACTCCTTCGTATTCTCTTCCGAAGCACTTTCTGCCTTCTTTTGGCTGCAGCAATAGAAATAGGCATGAGCTTCGAAAGAGGAGGTATGACCCACCAAGGTACTTGAGCCTCCAGAGATGGCAAAAGAAAAAATGGACACTTTTCTCTTCTTCAAGGGGGTCTTCACCTTATCATTAGCAGAAGCCTTATCTTCAACTCGATTCTTGAAGTGATACTTGCTGATCTTATCTAGCTTATCTTTGACGTGCTTCGCAATTCCATAAGTGAGCTTAAGTCCTTTGGACTTTGATGTAGAAGTGGCACTTAAAATAGAGGCCATATCCAAGGCCGGATACTCCTTCTTTGCAAAATTATCTGAAAACAATATATGTCAACAACTTCATAAGTGCGTAATAACCTCTAAGGGCTTCAGAATGTACCTTTTGAAGCCATTAAGCCAAATTCAATAAAAAGTCTTTGACGGATGATGAGGCGATCGAAGTAGCGTGAAGTGGAAAGGTGTCTGCAAATGTCCTTGACTATATACCACTTAGCCTCGGATAAATTGAAACAATCATCCGAACCTACAAATTAAGATAGACAGAACATAATAAACAAATCAAAACACAAGTACAATGGAATCATGAGCTTCAGAATAATAGGTTGGCATGATGAGGGCTAAGACTTTATCACCCTTGCAGATCTGCTACTTTCCCTTGGCCCAAAAACAAGATTCCTTCTATCCCTTAGTTGATGAAAGGAGACTTACCACAAATGGTAAATGAGCCCCCCCATGGGGTTATGTAATACCAGCCCTTCGAGGACCCTTTGACTGGAAAATAGTTTGAAAAATGCAAAGGAACACATCCTCGTCCAGAGAAGTTTCCTTTCAAAAGAAGTACACCCAGCTAATTGGCTCTAGGCATCTCGAAGAAGTTGGGTAAGTGCTAACCTATAAAGCCTCAGAACTGTTCTATAGAAGGGATGATGAGGTAGGCACATCTCCCTCTTTAAGAAGGTATTCAATGACAGCTACTTAATCCGGCTTCGAAAAATAAGCCATCTCCTCATATTCAGGTACTATGAGCTCTATGGTATCGGGGATACAATACTTATCCCTAATTTTTCCAAATCAGCTTTTGTCATGACAAATGGAATTTTAGAAGCCACCTAATCCACTTCGTAATTAATGTTGACCTATGGTTGATTTCATCCTTAATGTTTGATTTTAACAAAGAAAATTAATATTATTTCTAACAATTGATTTTGAGTGATGATAGTTCAATGTTAAAATCAATCAAGCATTGCAAAAATCAACACATTATAAATCGGACTAAAAATGAAGATCAAAGGGGAAGTTAAGCATTCAAGTCAAATAATTCAAAACGAGAGATTAAAAGACAAACGTCAAGAAAAATCGAAATCAAGACAAGAAGTCCAAGAGGCAAACTTCGAAGAAAGATCAAAGATTAGAATTCTTAGTTCAAATATAAATATATTAATATTTTGATATTTAGTAATGAATGATAAAATATCAAAAATCATTTTATGCACGAAAATATTATTTCATATAACTAGAAGAGAGATTTCTTCTGAAATATATTTGTAAAAATTTTTCTTTGAGCTTACATTCTTAAATTCATTTCATTTATTTTTTCATAACAAAAACTTTGATTGTTGAATCAAGCTTCTTAAATTTTCTATTTCTTCATATTGAAAACTTTAATTGATTGAATCAAACTTGTAAAATCATCATATTTATCAAAGTTTCTTATTTCTCTCTTAATACTTAATTTATTACAATTATTCATTAAAATAGAGATATATTTTGAGAAGATTTTTGAACCTACATTGCATCTATTTCTTCTTCATCTTCTCGTTGATATACTTTGATTGATTGAATCTAATTTTTGATTATCATATAAAAATTTTCATTTAACACTTGAGTTATAATTTATTACTATTCATTGAAGTGTTAGTATCTCTTAGTACTTAATTTGTTTGTATTATTTATCAAGAGAGATATTCCATTATCAAGTCACTTTGACAAAGTATGGATCATGTTGAAGTCCCTTAAATATCAACATTGTATAATGATTGGTGCTTCTTATTGTAAGTCATCGTGTGGGTCATATTGAGGTCCCATGAAAGCTCAATAGTAGGTCGTATTGAGGTCTCGTAAATTATCGAAAAGCTCTAAGATTGCAAGGGTATAAATGTTTCTGCAAAGTAAAATGTTAAAATGAATGAAGATTTGGCTTATATAGGTGAGGTCTGTCAACCTTAGCCATTTGATTTAGATATGAAGCATCCTAAACATTCATAAGTTTATTGAATCAAAACCATCCATTTCAAAATGCGTCGTATTTAACTATCCAAATCGAAGCGTGCACCTCACACATGCCCAATGACGCGCCATCTTGAAATGCTATAACAACTGCCATCATTACCTATTTAATAGGACGACAGGTACGTGTATGGAAAGTTGAATAGCTTCACTTGTCTTTTCTTGGAAACGTGTAGAGTGTAGACATCAAATCATTGACACCATTTTTTTTAAAAAAAAAAACCTTCAAATTAAACATCACTTCAAAGCTTCAGCTCTTCAACAAAAAGTTCAGCAGTTTCTTCAGAGATTCAGCTCTTCAACAAAAATTCAGTAATTTTTTAAGTAGAGCTTTAGCACTTCAGAGCTTCAACTCGTCGATGAAAACTTGCATAAGTTTCAGGTCATGCTCTATTAAAATCCAACTTTGATATCAATATCTATACTGGACTTAGGAGACTATTGTGTTGTGTCGAAAAAACCTAACCACGACAAGAAAATGTTTGTTCTAACAAAAACACTTTATTTAAAATAAAGTCCCGTATAATATGAATAATAATACGTAGACTTGGAGGTTTATTGTTACATCTCGCAACCGAGGCCCTAGATGAAGCATATGTGGCATCCCACGTAGAGCTTAATTAATGACGAAGCCCTGTAACCCAAAACATATGGCATTAATGTTTGACCAAAGAAGATCTGTTGACCGAAGCTCTCTTGGTAACGAAGCTCAATACCAAAGTAAAGTAGTAAAATGAAGGAAAAATATTTATTGTTCTGAAGCCCCCCTTGATATGAAAGCGATAGCAATGCAAACACTCAATCTGAACCCCACATTTGAAATGATGACCTACTTCATCCAAAAGATCTCCTGTAGAAAACAATTTTATTTGAATGATTGATATGACATTTGTAATGAGAGATATGTCAAATCTTATCAACCTAGATCATAGGGTGGCTACCTTTTTAAGTGCATTAAGCGCTATAGGCTAGTCAGGTTAGATTGATACCTATGATAGGATGCTTCATCCAATGGACACCACTTCATTGCAAACACATACACTCAAGATTATCTATTCTCTCTCAAGCTTTTATATATTCAATATTGTTCTTTACTAATTCTTTTAAGTGGTATTGTTCATCACCCATGCCTGAACATTTTGATTGGCTCACGTCCAAAGAATACCCCACTACATATATTCATTACTAGCCAGTTGTTCCTTGGAGTGGATGCGAGTGGGGCTCGAGATTCCGTTGACTATTTTTTGAGGTCAACAAAACATATTGATTGCCATTTTTAATTCAAAGACTTGAGTAATTTTGACTATTGTATGTTTGAATTCCTGATCACCATTTAGATAAGTAGTTGCTTATTTGTAGTATTGAAAGACTTGAAATAAGTAGAACACTACGTATTTGACACATGGACAATAAGTGCTAGGAATGATATTTATGGCGTGTACAATTTTATGTGATAATCGTGTGATTGAATGTGTGCTTTATATGAATTTGAACTAAGAATAAGATCGGATCGTGTTAAATATAAGTTTAATATATCTTGAAAAAGAATATTAGATATCAATGGATTATCGATTGTCATGAACACTTGAATAACACTAAGTTACATGATTTGAGAATTGAAATAGAGATCAATAT
Organism: Fraxinus baroniana; assembly: GCA_903798355.1. Lineage (NCBI taxonomy): Eukaryota > Viridiplantae > Streptophyta > Magnoliopsida > Lamiales > Oleaceae > Fraxinus > Fraxinus baroniana. The sequence goes on from CAIGRO010194587.1 coordinate 13,971, forward strand.
GTAGATTCTGATATTCAATACATTCATCATATTATTTAATAAAAACCAATCTTTTACAATATTCTTAGCTTAATTTAGGATAATTTCAAAATATCTCTTTTGTGTCACAAACATCGAATTTAATAGAAACTAGTACATTTTAGCTAACAATTATTCCTCGTGGGATTATAACTCAAATCATCATCTTATTTCTTGTCATTGATCCCGTACACTTGCGAATTTGGTCTGAATACTTATCTCCCATGTACTAGTCATTTTATTTTATTTTATAATTGTAGTGAGTGATTTGACCGTCGGAGTTTAAATGACCGTTGAATTTTTTCCGGACCTATGGGTTTTTAACTCTAACGGGTGTTATTGTGAAGGCGATCTATAGGTGAACATGGATGTATCCATGGTATATTGGTAGCTTGATCATCGAATTTTGAGGTCAACATTTAACAATGATGAAGATAAAACATAGAACTACCTAGGAGGGGGCTTGCCTGTCCACTAGCTAAAGAGCAAATAATAAAATCAAAACTTTTCCATTCGTTGATTGGGGAGATTTTGGGTTTAAGAACCTAGACAACAATGTAGACGTTGCATGTAATCATATAATGCTACAAAGAACTCAGACCTCATTGAGGCGCTATATTCATTCATGTTTTCTCTCCGTAAGAGCCAAGGCTGATAATGTAAGTATTATGCCCTAGGTCCAATCAACTTTGGATATAAACACTTTTAATGTATATATAACTGATGCATATTTAGGACAAGATCTATTATTTAATTGAATTGATATTCTAACTAATTAAATAATAGAATCTGTAGATTCAAGTTTTAGTGATTTGCTAATCACAAGGAGTTGTGATTGTGAGATACAAGTTACATATGACAGAATCTTAAATCGTCCATGGACGTATGTAATAATGAGATATGAATATCATTATCACAGATAGACCATCACGTGTGACATTTCTTACTTGTGAAGTAAGTAGCTGATCTCGTAAGTTAAAGTGTGGCGACACTTGAATGAACACATGGGTGTTTTGTTATAGAACAAAACATTGGAGACTCGTTAGGAGACTCCACATAGATAACTATCTGAGTGTCAGTGGTTAATCTCTAACGTTCGGTAGTGGAATTGGTCCTTTGAGTTGAGGTCATCATAGTACCTTATATGAGGACAGTCATACTTTGGTGGTGTTGGATGTTGCTCTGTCAAGGGTTGCTAATACGACATCGTTCGGGTATGTCAAGAATCATATGAAGGTTGTGAATGATCAACAGAGGATTCGTCA
>CAIGRO010194623.1:0-11362 GCA_903798355.1 Fraxinus baroniana
CAATGTCTCTCATTAAACACTTATTCTAAACAATCGACTCCTAACTTAAGATTTTCACCTAAGATATATATTTATAATCTAGCACAAGGTTCCAAATATATTCGTCATAGTAGGCAAATTTATCTAACCCATACAAGTATACACAAGTAATAATAAAGCTAAAAAAAACTGTTTTCTGAAGATTTTTATTTATTTTTGCACATGAACACGCACACAAAATAATAAAAACTCGATATTTTTCACCCCTAAACATATAGCAGACATTTCCACAATATCTAAAATTATAATAAGCAATATATCAAAATTAAGGGCAAAGAAGTGAACTAAATGCTTCCCTTGTATAAATTCTAAGAAAAGTGCTAGATCACTTGCTATGCATTTTTCTTTGTTCACTGTGTTCAAGTGTTATGCTTTCTTCAAAATAAATAAAAATCAATCATAACACAACACTTTATAATACGCTCAAACACACACTAAAAGGAAATATGGGATAGAGATACCCTGTACTACCAAAAGGAATAAAAATTACTAATATATGTTCTAGAAAGCAAAATAGATAAAAGGGAAGAAAAATTGGTTGTCTCCCAATTAGCGATTGTTTATAGTCATTAGCTTGACTTTTATGTTTGATTGTTCACGGTGGCCTAAAAAGAAAGTTTCCATATTTATATTGATTGTACCGACAACCGTTCTTTACTTCATATTTGGGCTTTCAGATTACAAGGTTTTCATTGTTGTCCCTTCTAGCCAATCCACCTTCTATTTTCTTGTTCTTGTAACTTCCCTAACAGTCTATCCTTTTGTACTCCTTAATATGAGGTTGCTTGAGTGGAGCATTTATGGTGAAGTTTTGTTAATTTTCTTCCACCCTCAAGATTAATTTACATTTTTAAAAATTCATTAATGCTCGTGCAGCTGCTAAGGATGATCTTCCCCAAATTAATGGCGTTTGTTAAGCATCAATATCAAGGATGATAAAATCAGATGGAAAGAAATGATCTCCAAAGCATATCCTCCACCACTCTATAGGGATGCTTGAGTGTCATGTTAGCCAATTGTAGGATTATTGATGTTGCTTTTGGATCTTTCAATCCTAATTTCATGTAGATGACAATGACATTAGATGATACTTGCTCTAAAATCACTTAAAGCATTTAATCACGTGAATTTAAAATGGAGCAAGATATTTCCAATGGTGCAAGATACAGTTAAACTCTCTAGATCATTTAGTTTAGGACAGAGCTTATGTTGTATGATTTCACTACACTCTTCTGTCAATGCTCCCGTTTCATCTTCTTGCAGCTTTCTCTTCTTATTTAATATCTCTTTTAAAAAAATTAGTATAATTTAAAATTTGTAGAATGACGTTAATGAAAGGAATGTTGATATGAAGTTGTCTGAAGGCATCCAAAAACTTCTTGAATTGTTTCTCCAACTTATTATTCTGCAACCTTCGAAAGAATAGAACTGAAGATGTATATTTATTGATAGGAGCACTTGCCTTAACTTTTGGATTGTCTGATTGTTCTTCTTGATTAACTTTTGTTAATTTTTCATACTCAATTATTTGTTTCTGCCTGTGGTAGGTACCCGATTCTCCTCGATACCTTTCTTCTTCATAGTGATTTTTGGCAACCGAACTCCAATTTTTGTAGTGATAGCCTGGACTTGTTTCTCTTTAGGCTGTCTTGGAAACCTTTGAGAAAATGGAACTAGTGACACATAAGCTCGAACATGAGTAGCATGCTTGATTGATAATACCTCAACAAGTGTATAATTAATTGATTCAATAGCTTTTACTTGCTCTTGGGCTTTTTTTTTGTGTCGCTTGCAATGTTACCTTGTGTTTTGTTGGTTAATACGGTTGCTAGCTGCCCCTTCTTAGTTTCCAAATTTTTAATTGCAGCCTGCTGGATTTGAAGAGTAGCATGTTGATTCTGGAAATTAGTCTCACTTTTCATAATAAACTGAACCACTAATTCTTCCAACGATGACTTCTTCTCTTGTTGTCGATAAAATCTTTGTGGGTTACCTGAAACATGCATGGATGCTAAAGGATAACTTGAAGTTGTATCATCTGCTTTGCAACCTTTGCAGACTGGTGCTGATTGGTGCACCATGCTCACATTTTGAGTTAGGTTGTCAAATGTTTTCGTTAGTACTTCCATCTACGCTTCCAATTATGTGAAATGTGGTTCCTATGCATGCTAGGCACATTTTGTTGAGAAGACCATGGCAAGAAGGGAAGGTTAAACATGATGGATTCAATAAAAAGTACAACTTAATTTGTAAATGATGGGAGAGATGTTACTCTTGTATCACTAACGTTACAATAGGTCTATGAGAACAATTGAGATTGAGAGGTTAGGAAGAAAAGAAAAACAAAGAAAGGCAAAAGGATAGTAGGAGTAGCGATGACAACGTGGCAGGTATAGGACGAGTTGGCCAATCCCACCCTTGTCCCGTCGGTATTTTTATTACCTTACCCCATACCCGCACCCGGTTAAAGCGGGACAGGGCGGAATCGGGGCGGGGCAAGTCCCTTGCCCCATTTATTTTTTCCTTTTATTTTTGGTTTTTTTATGTCTTTTGTTAGTAAATATTATTACTTTTTTACTAATTTGTTAAAAACAACTTATATTTTCTTTAAAAATGATAATAAATTTATTATTTTTGTTCGATAGAAAACTTAAATTTGAAATTAACTTTAAACGGGGCGGGACTATGTTTCCCGTACCTTTCCCGTACCCATTTCGGGGTAATGATTCTCATCCCGTCCCCGTCCCGGGTACCCGGTTAGACAGGTAATCCCCGTCCCATTCGGGGTGAGACCTCACGGGTATTGGGTTGAGCGGGTTTTATTGCCATCCCTAAGTAGGAGAGAAAATAGTGAGGTGTCTAATTGTGAGGAAAAAAAAAGGTAGAGCCACAAGAGAGAAAATAAATATAGACCATTAAGAGGAGAGAAAAATCAAAAGTGAGTTTCTACACACAAAAAAATATAAGATTGAGAGAACTTTAGTGAGAATTAACAAACCCGTCCCCAGTTTGGATATTTCTTTATTGTAGGAACTCAAAGACTTATTCCATGAAAACTTATTTAGTGGGATACCACCCATTGAGTATCCAAAAGATTCAATTCAAGTGGAGAATTTAATGAGCATTAAAGGAGAAGCATGGTTTGGTAAAGAATCAATGCCCCATACATAGATTAGATAATGGTCTAGCATGCAGTAATATTTTTTCACAGGGGGCATGCACTTTTACATATATTAATGCATCTAATATTTTTTTGAGAGTAATAAGTTATTTGTCATATGCATTCATAGGCAAATAGTTACTAGTTAATGATATTCTAGTATGTTGCAAGAAATTAATTGAGCATGATAAACTTTTGGGGTACATTGTTGGTGACTTGTTGCATGAGAATTTATATTTTAATCTTGAAGTCCTTAACTATTTTGGTTCGACTTTATGGGATATGTTGGAAACCAATTTAGTATCTTCTACTACTTCTCTTACACGTTTGATATGGTTTATGGTTTAAATCTGTTAACTTTATTTGGTTTAATTCATTTAACTATTATTGTTAATGGTAGCTTAGATGGAAAACAGGGGATTAAATTATATGTATTTCAAGGTAGCAAACAAAAAAAAAAAAAAGAAGAAATGTAAAGTATTTGAACCAGGTGATTGGGTTTGAGTGATTAGGCCAAAAAGGCTTGTTCAAATGCAAAAGAGATCAAAATTACATCCTAGAGGAGATCGACCATTCCTAGTCATTAAAAAGATTGAAACCAATGGCTACAATTTGAATTTTCAAGGTAAGTTTATGATCATTTATATTTTTAATGTCTCTAATATTTATCTCTTTGTCATAGGTACAGATTCCAGGTCGCATCCTTTGAAGGGGGAGGGGATGATGTGATCCAAAAAAGGCAACAAACTATCGAGGGTTCGATGTATGTTAATAAGAGGCTAAGGGCAAACTCGAGATCAAATAGAGTCAATGAAGCTATGAAATCACTCGTTCAAGCTATATAGTCCAAGGGGATGAAGTTAACAAGCTAAAGATCAAGTTCTATGTTGGACATGGGAGCGGAAACGAGTTGGAATACTTGGAATCAAGAACTCAAAACTTGGAGGCAAGACAGACTGCTATGCAACCGCATAGTACAAAATTGGGTGCGGACGCATGACTTTGTACCGAATCAAAATTGAAAATTGTCAATTGGCCTATGCGGCCGCATAGTGCAATTCTGGATGCGAATTTTTCAAATTTCTAGTAATCTTCTATTTTATTTAAAACTCTATTTTGTAATATATTTTGTTATTTTTAGAGTTTAATTCTATTTTGTAGCTAGGTTTTTTGGGTTCTTTATAAACATGACTAATTCTATTCATTGTAAACACACAATTTGTGAGATATTATTGCAAGACATATTGTTTTCTTCTCGTTCTTCATTGAATTAATTGCGAGCTTATCAAAATTATTTTTTGTGGTGTTCAAACAAATCGAGTGAGATTCTTGAGTCTTGTAATCACGGAGTCAACATATTGTTGACGATTGTATTGGTTCCTTTGATTCAATATTTTTGAATCAAACTTAAACGTTGACTTCTTGACCTTCTTGGGTTGAATCAATCTCGTGTGAGTTTCGTAACTGCCATTGCTACGTGGGTTCCCATCACAAAGTATGATTATCCTTAAATAAAGTACTATGTTGACCTCAATTCGAATGATGAATTCAACTACCGAACATTAGTGATTAACCAATGACATTCAGATAGCTATCCATGTGAAATATCTTTAACGGGTTTCCAATATTTTGTTCTCTTAACGAAGTATATCCACGTATCCATTTAAATGTCCCAACATTTTAGCTTGTAAGATCAACTACTCTGTCATATCTGTAACCCAGTGTTCATACCACTAGCAAAATTGATTAAAATTAATACATTCCATTGAACTCGCGGTACATCCAACTTAGATTTTAATGGAGTCATTGAAAACTAGACGTCTTCAAAAACCCGTACATTATCTGAATTTCATTAATTGGAAGGATTTAAATAAAATGGATTTTGAGCTCATAAATTAAATGTCAAGCTCTTTACGAAATTCAGCATAAGACCTCACATTTCAATTGGTTTTGAGTCCACAAATATAAAATCAAATTATTCATCACTTTCAAAAATAAAAGAAAAAATTAAATTATATTAATTAAGAAATAGAAAATAACAATAAATTGTAAAAAAAAGTTTCTCGTTTCGATTCTCATTATGAAATTCAAAATGGGAGGCAAAAGAGAGAGGAGTTTTCTCATTTCTATTTGGATTTGAAATCGAATTTCATTTCTTGGCTGCTATGAGCAAAAAGTAAATTATTCAAGCAATCTATGTGCGAACAAAACATTATTTTATCATAAAAATATTATGTTCACAATCCTCGACAATATAATGAAAAGATTGAATTTAATTAAAACTTGTTGATATTTGTTTATTTATTTATTTTTGAGATTGTAATGTCATTGAATTTTTCGTTTGGGACTGGTTTTAAATACGTTGATATTAATTTTCAATTTTTTAGATTTAAGAAATTAGTTTGCTTTAAAAGTTCTGAATTTTCTGTAATAAAGTATAGGGATATGAATTTTATTTTCAAATTACAAAAAAAATAAAATAATAATAATAATAATAATAATAATAATAATAATAATAATAATAAAAAATAAATAAATAAAATTTGATAATCTATTAAGAAGTTATATAATTTTACCGTAATCATAATATGCAATTAAAATCCAATGAATTAATGAAAATTAACAAAATAAAATTATGTTAAAATCTTAAATGTGAAATTGAATGCAAATCCATGAAATAAACGAGATTTCATTAATGTTAATAAATTCATTAAATTCTTAAATTAGAACACCCTTCTTAAATTTTATTAAGTCATAAATTGAGAAACAAGTCTCCCAGTAGGGGTTCTCTTGGTCCTCAAATCAACCAGGGCTAAGTTCAACAATTAAAATAGCACACACAATAATGAACCATCGTGCCATTGAACAATCTAGTAGCACAATAACTTGACACAAAAATTCCTGGTGTAAGTGCACTTCTGCACATTGCGTCACAAGATCCCTTCAAATTGGCTATGCAAGGATAGTTATATCCAATTTTGCAAATTGCACTATGAACCAAAATCTCTGCATACAAAAATGAAATTTTTTAGTAAGTTATTTCATAAAAATTGTGATTATCGGTATGAAAACTAATTTCTAGAACAAAATTCCAAATAATTTTAGAGATGACAAATGACGGGCATACTATTTTTAAGATCTTCTGAGGTGCACGTATATTTGTTACCTGATGTCATGAAAATAAGAACAGTCATGAAGAGTAATGACTTCAAAAGCTTTGCCATTTAGATTCCTATTGACTTGTGACCTTCAGAATGATTATATTCATTAAGTTTTCATCACAATGACCCTTGTCATGTCCTTAAATAGAATTGATTATGATAAAATTTTATCAATCTAATATTAGTTAATTACATACATTTGTAATACAATTCTTGTATATATGAATAGGATTTACTAGGTTTCGAATGAGATTACGCAGAAGGTACTTAGGATTATGATAAATTCTATAACCTAATATTCATTAATAAGTGTTAATCTAAATTTCAATCCATGTACAATTATGATTTACTAAATTTCAATTATTTAATATCTGTAATAGCTTATAGATGTCATGAACTTATTGCTACGAGAAGTAGGCTATGCCATTGATCCAAACAATTTCATGTTTTTCAAAGATTTAATAGAACAGTCAAATTGGTGCAATGAATTCACAAACATTGGATAATAATTATGAGTAATGTTATTTAGTTACACTGGGGTTTCAACTCAAGTGTAGTTGGCATTAATGTAACATTAAATGATAGATAAAATTAAATAAGTCATTTAATTTCACCTTTGATTTAACCTATCATTTTGGAGCTAGGATCACTATTAGACGAGATGACTCCCAAAAAAAAAATGATTTTTTAGCTATATTTTGTAGTCTTTAATTTTGGCACCGACTTTGACATTTTTCGTTGAAATTGTTGCACCGATAACTTTTGCAATCACAAACTTCAGAATTCTAAGGCACGTTTTAAGTCTCGTTTTCCTTAAGACAATACTTGACCCTCCCTGGAAATAAAGGCACAAGGGATGCCAAATATGCCTCCAAAATAATAAAACTTTATGTAATGTTTTTGCCCTGTATGAACATAATGACAACAACCGAGCACCAATAATTTAAGAACATGTACCAGAGCTTTTATTCTCTTTATTTAGTATAACAGAATACAAACAAGAATTTTAATTAGGTATTTTTGTTTAAAATAAAAATGGAAGATTTAATAGCAAAATCTGAAATCTTATTTCAATTTCATATATACCATCAAAGAAGTGATGCATATCTTTATAGATTCTTGTTACACACCCATAAAGTTGCAACTAATCAAATATACCTTTTCGACATGAAACTACATCCATAATAACTGGAAAAGAAAAATTACGGACATTGAAAATAAAATTAGGATATTGTTAAGTATTAACCGTAATTATTGAGATTTGGTTTTATCACAGAAGATTTTTCCCTAAATATCATATTTTGTCCTAGATTGATTTATTTCCTTACACAACACATTCGGCATGTAATATATACACCAATGTAATGTTTATTCAATAATGAAAATCAATTCATTCCATATCAATTCTAACATGGTATCAGAGAATTAGGTTTAAATTCCTTACATCTACTCTGCCATGACCGAATATGCCTCTCAACCTGTCTTGGATGCCAACAAATATCTTACAGACGCATCATCTCCTTCCAGCACTCATCCGATCAACCAAACCAATTTCTTGTTGATACACCTCTTAATGGGGACAACTATTCGGCATGGCGCCGGGCAATTACCCGTGCATTGAACGCCAAGAACAAATTAGGTTTTGTTCTTGGCTTCATTAAACGCCCTACCGATGACGCCACGCAACAACATTCAATCGATCTCAGTAGGGCATTTAATGGAGCCAAGAAACCTGTGTGTAACCCTTGGCCACCAACCGAGCTTTATACCTCTCAATGGAACCATTTGCATGACGTTTAGTTTTGAAAATTCACTTACAATCGATGGGTTTTTTGTCTGGAGGAAGAGATGTAAGAAGACAAATATTATTAGACTCAAGGGCCTAAACCTCTGCCTACATAGTATCACACCAGTGGGAATGTTTAACAACTTGAGAATACCGAGTAGGGTCAGAAGTTTGTGATAAAGTAGATAAAAAAGCAAAATGATTAGCAGAAAAATTATGATACGAGACAAAATGGGAAATTGGGTGAGTTGTACCTAAAGATGTGACTACAATGGTGCAAGTCGTAACAAATGAGGATGATGGTTAGGTAAGGCAAACATAATCAGTAAGGTGACCACGACGATGGAAGGGGCGATGGGGATGAGTGTGAGAAGGTACATGAAGGGGTTCTGGAGAAGGAGAGGAAATTTGTGACGGAATAGGAGGATCATGAACAGGAAGGGGTAAAACAAGGGGTGAGCTGGAAGGCTGAGATAAAATCTTGAAAGGAAAAATACGTTCGAGAAAGGTGACGTCCCTAGAGATTACAATCTGTTTGTGTTCTAAGTCATAAACCCTATAAGCACTATGAGTGGAGGGGTAGCCTAAAAAAACACAGGGACGAGCACGAGGTTGAAACTTATCACAGTGAGCAGAAGTAGTGTGAGCATAGCAAAGGCAGCCATATACGCATAAGTGATCATAGCGAGGTGCGTTCTTGTAAATGGCTCAAAAGGAACAATATGGTGGAGAGAGGAGGACGGGGTGCGATTTATAAGATAAAAAGCAGTGAGCACACATCCCCCCCAAAAAATAAGGGATAGGTTAGCTTGAAAACGTAGGCAACGAGCCACATTCAAAATATGGTGATGTTTTCGCTCAGCAACACCATTCTGCCGAGGTGTCTCCACCCAAGTTCGCTCGTGAAGAGTGCCTTGTTCAAAAAAAAAAATTAGGTGGTGCGGGCAAGAAACTCTTGACCATCATCAGTGCGTATGTGACGTATTTTAAAGTTAAATTCAGTGTGAATCATAGCAAAAAAATGTACGTAGACAAGATAAGGTCTCAAATTTAAAACACATTAAATACAGCCACGTGGCTCGAGTGTATTCATCAACTATTGTTAAAAACTAATGCGCACCCAAGAGAGAAGCGGTATGATAACCGCCCCAAATATCGTAAAAAATACGTTCAAAAGGTATAACAAATATTATTTGCAACTAACTGAAAAGGTAATCGATTGTGTTTTCGACGATTACATGCATCACAATGTTCAATAATTTGAGGACGAGAGATAAAATGTGGAACATTCGATAAGGAGGGGTGATCTAAACGTTGATGCCATGTATCAAATGAAATGTAATTAGGGGACTGGGATGCGGTTGCTGGAGTAGGTTTGAAATAATATAATCTGTTAAGCTCATCACCCATCCCAATCAGCATCTTCGTGGTTAGGTACCGAAATGTACAAAAATCGGGAAAAATGAAACAACACAATTGAGCGATTTTGTTAGTTGAGTGACTAATAACAAATTAAATTTAAAATTAGGAATAGATTGTGCCACCCCGAACGCCTTATGGGTGGAGCTAGAAACTCGTTTTCAACAAAGCATCTGAACCAAAGATTTTCAACTGAAACGGGATTTAGCCAGTTTTCATCAAGAACAAAAATCAATCATAGCTTATTATGGGAAATTGAAGGAGTTATGGAATGAATTAGCCTCCTTACAACCAGATGCGGTGCCTCTAAATCCATCGCTGAGCTTCAAGAAACCAATCGAGTCAACCAATTTCTCATGGGCCTTAACGAGAGCTTCCAACAGCTTCGATCTCAGATTTTGGCCACAGACCCACTCTTGATTGGTCGCTGATATGCCATCATCCATCAAGAAGAAACCCGACGATTGGTCCAATTAAACCTACCTCAGTCGGATGCTTCAGCCCTAGTCGCCCGCGCCTCCACGCTGCCACCAAACCCATCTTGTCCCCATCGTGTATGGCCTGCTGGATCTCCAGTTTGGGAGGCATGTGGAAAATTGGGCCACCAAAGGAACAAGTGCTTTGAAATTATTGGGTACCCAGAATGGTGGTCGTCCAAGAGCAAGCGTAGCTCCTCAAGCTCTTCCTCGTCGGTAGTTCATCGTGTCTCGCTGCCTCGGGTTCTCCTTCGTCAGCTACCCATCAGGTTTCTGTTGTTGGTACACCCTCAACCATGAATGGAATCCCTGGCCTCTCGAACGATCAGTATGATCAATTGATGGAACTTCTCAAAAATCCAGCATTCTCCTTCACATGTTCTGTTCCCGTTTCTTCCCTTAGTGAGCCATGGGTAATTGATAGTGGTGCCACACACCACATTACCAATTTACCCCTAAATAATTCTAATAATAATGTTAATCCTTTTTTTGTTTTTCTTCCTACAGGTTCCCAAATTCCTGTATCAAATACTGGTGATATTAAATTATCACCTCGTCTCTCTCTTTCTAATGTCTTATCTATTCCTGATTTTAAATTTAATTGTTATTAGTCACTCAACTAACAAAATCGCTCAATTGTGTTGTTTCATTTTTCCCGATTTTTGTACATTTCAGTACCTAACCACGAAGATGCTGATTGGGATGGGTAATGAGCTTAACAGATTATATTATTTCAAACCTACTCTAGTAACCGCATCCCAGTCCCCTAATTGCATTTCATTTGATACATGGCATCAACGTTTGGCTCACCCCTCCTTATCTAATGTTCCACATTTTATCTCTCGTCCTCAAATTATTGAACATTGTGATGCATGTAATCGTGGAAAACACACTCGATTACCTTTTCAGTTAGTTGCAAATAAAAGTTTGATACCTTTTGAACGTATTTTTTACGATATTTGGGGCGGTTATCATACCGCTTCTCTCTTGGGTGCGTATTAGTTTTTAACAATAGTTGATGAATACACTCGAGTTACGTGGCTGTATTTAATGCGTTTTAAATTCGAGACCTTATCTTGTCTACGTACATTTTTTTTGCCATGATTCACAATGAATTTAACTTTAAAATATGTCACATACGCACTGACAATGGTCAAGAGTTTCTTGCCTGCACCACCCAAATTTTTTTTTTGAACAAGGCATTCTTCACGAGCAAACTTGGGTGGAGACACCTCAGCAGAATGGTGTTGCTGAGCGAAAACATCACCATATTTTGAATGTGGCTCATTGCCTACATTTTCAAGCTAACCTATCCCTTATT
>CAIGRO010194670.1:0-16948 GCA_903798355.1 Fraxinus baroniana
ATTTTGGTAAAGTAAATACTTGATCCATGAATTTTTTCTTTTTTTTTTTAATGTATTTTTGAATAGTATTTTAACCTCATTTCAACCATACATTCTTGAATAAAATAGTATTACAAGCAAACTCAAAGTTTTTCTTTATTTTTTAACCTCATATTTTTCATCAACACACTATTCAAAAATGCATTTTATTTTATTTTATTTAACAAAAATGGGGCTCAAACAAGCCTCCAAGTTTTGCTGCTTTGAACAGGATTCGCTTGAGTTGCTTCAGTATGTCATTATTACAACTTCAAATTCTTAATAATTTATTTCAAAATGTTTTATCTGCAAAGGAATTTTGCCCCCACAAACCACTAGCTCTAATATAACGTCTCCTGATTGATATGTTACTTTATCAAAGTCTTGAAAAAAAAATTGTTTATTTCTTAATTTGAACTGTTGCATGAAATTAATTATGGAAGACAATAACAAATTTCGAATAAAGAGTAACAAGAATCGACATTTTTCAAACGATAGACGACTTTAGGTTCATGTTAGAAATGGAACACAGATCAGAAATCAGCACAGTGAAAAGAGATCAATACAAATTTAACTTGTTTTCTTTTTTCTTTCTTCAATCCAAGAAAGAAAAACAAGTCAAGAAATCGAAGTGGTACAAGAGAGAGAGTCGAACATTTTCTGGAATTACATTATTCATCTGCCTTCCGGGTGCAAAGGGAAGAGTTTCAGGGTCCTATCTTCGTCTTCTGTACAGTATCCCTTTTCCTCTTCTAGGCCTTCAAATGTCCATGTGCTGCACTTTCTCTTGTATGGACTGTCTTCGTCCTTCACAACGTCCCCCTACGGGAAATTTCGTTCTTATTAGTTTATCGAACATTTTTTCATGAAAAGAAGAGTTGAGTAGACAAGAAATTAAATTACCTTAGTGTCAGATAATAATAAAGGAGTGTTAAGTATCGAAGAAGGTGGTGTTCTTGGACTATGGCTATTAAGACCTAGACTATTGCGCTTTTGCTTCTGTCTCTCTCTAGCTTTGTGGTTCTGGAACCAGTAAAACACGTTTTTCCCTTCTATCTTGCCATACTTCCCTAACTGAGCAGTGATTTGCTCGATTTGTTGCGCGTTTGGAGTTCGCATTCCTCCTCTGTACAGCATTTCAAGAATCCCTATCTGTTCTTGGGTTGGATTCCACCTCGTCCCTCCAGGATGTGTCTCTACCTACATATACAATCATAGAAAGGTTAAATTGATCGAAATTTGACAAGTTAACTATGTCTAGTACTGCGTACTACGCATGCCCTCTGAGCAATAACGTTTGCATGGAGAAGTAACCCAAGACTTACATGCATTACTCATGTAATTACCTGAGCGGATTCTTTCTTGTGATAATCCGAGGATCCAATCTTGATGGGACCACTTTCGGGTCTGATGAAGCTCTTGAGGTCGAAGATGGGGACGGTACTCTCTGAGGTGGTGGTGGTGGTGGTGGTGGTGGTGGTGAGTTGCTTGGGAGCAAGGGGGCGAAAGCGCTTGCATCCAAGGGTGAGAGATGGTGGCTCGTGCATATGTTGATCCCAGAATCCACGTGCAAACTGATGAACCTTCATACTGCCTTCAATTACCATGGATGACATTTGATTCCTAATAAGAATGGTGGTTATATAGAAGAAAGTTAAGGGATAAAGAAAAAGTGGGAAATGATCAGGTGGTGTCCAATATTAACCAAGACCAAATGATGAGGTGAGGTTGACTTGAGATTTCCATGTTTAAAAAGAGAATTGAAAAGTTGCTTCTCTCTCTAGATAGAATGATATATGTGCAAATCTAGGATAAAAAAGCAAAATATATACCCCTCTATTTTTTTTTTTCAAACTTCCTATAATAATCCTCTCTTTCACAAAAAAAAAAAAAAAAAAAAAAAAAAAAACTCACCCTTGTATATTAATATTTTCAAAAGTATGTATGATAATAGTGTATATATATCGTGTGTTTCTCTTCTTTATTTGTTTTTCTTGATTTAGTTCATTTCCATGTTCTGTCAAACCAGACGTCATAATTTACGAAAAAAATAGAAGCTAGTCATTTTGAAAAAGCTAAAATGGTGTAGTGGTAAAAATGAGTATGCAAGCGTGTGGTGGGTGGTCTAATCAGACTTTGGTTATAATTTCTCGCTTTCATGATAAGGTGGTATTGCTCTTGGGTGGCCTCTTTACTCAACTTTTATCAATGTAAAGTGAATAGAGGAGGAGAATGTAAAAAAGATTCCACCAATCCCAATACTTGAAAATGCAAACTCTTTTACTTTTTAAGATATGCCGTCTTTTTTCTGTAGAAAATTAGGAAANTTTTTTTTTTTTTTTATTTCACAAAATCTTGCATGATTCGAGACGTAAGTGCTTGACATCCATGTTTGAATATAATGGATAAATTATTGGATATACACTAGTAGTTCATATGCTAACAGTAAACGCCAATTATCTGTCACTTATAGTAATTTTTTGGCTGTATAGAGAAGAAAAAACAGAAAAGAAAGGATTGAGGTGATGGTGGTGGTCATTACCTTTTCGGTACAAAATTCCGATACTTTGTCGTTATTCTATGTTTTTCAAGACTGAAGTATGTATGGAAGAAATAAAGTACAATTAGTTAAGAACGCAGTCCAAATACACACCTCAGAAATGTAATTGAAAAACAACATGTTCTATCTTCGGCTTAAACGACTCGATTTCGATCTTAATTTCTCATTCACCCGAGACTGGCTCGAAAAACTACAATTATCCATGTGCTTTCGGTACTCGATCTTTGGCATTCAAATGTGTGCTTAAGAAATTATCGCTTTTGAATTTTAGCAGTATCAACTATTTATATAGTTATCATATGAAGAAGCCAATACAAGTTCGTGAGAGAAAATTCAACCTATGTTTGATAGTCGTTATTTGGTCAAAATAATTAAATAGTAATTTTTAGAAGAATGCGATTGGCCATATTACTCGAATGGGTAAAGCCCCTTGGCCAGCTGTCCCTTGGCCTGGCTTTGAGCCTGGCCCAGTAGCATAACTCTTACTTGAATATTACTCGATATTGACATGGTTAGACAAGAGTCGGACTTCTGTTCTGTAAAGCAATTGTCCTACATGTGTACTACAAACAAATTGTAAATTATTGAAATATTCTTATACTTTTAACTATTAGAAAAGTTATCTGTTATGTAAATTTAATTTATTTCCAACATGTAAAAAGAGTTGTGATTGGTCTAATTTGACTAAAGAACGTGATAAAATAATTTATTACAGTTTTTGATACAATTTGATGTCCAACCAACTACAGTTCTACATGTTTTTTCATGTTATTCATTAATTAGTTAAAGTCCCATATATTGCAAAGCAAGTAACAAACATGATACTTACCCCTACACAAAAAAATGTATACAAGGATAGATATATATTGATCGATCGCGGTTTCTAACGGTAATTTAACGTATATACTATATAATCATTCTTGGTGATTATTGAATCGCCTCATATTAAGTTAAAATAAGAATTATGATATCTACATTGTAAATATAGTTTGCATATCTACATTGTAAATATAGTTTGCACAATCAATGAATCGACGATTTTTTTTTTTGAAGTGTGAAATTTTTTAAATAACTGTGTTAAAATTCGAGATCTACATACGAATGATAGATTGATACTCTAGAAAAAGATGTATTTAATAAAGTAGAAAAAGATTTAATTATACAACATTTCGAAGTAGGAAAACTCGTAGAGAATAATGGTAATTTTTTTTTTATAGATTTAATGTTATTGTGTATTTTTTTTTTCTTTTTCCAAAAATTGTTCTCTAGTCAATTTGTGTCCCCACTGAACTTTCTTCTTTGCTTTGTCACTGAATACTAAAATATATTGTTAAGTCTTGAATAACAATAAAAGACTTTTGTAGAGGTGTATTGACATTTAGGGTGAGTTTGAGTCACATTATTTTAGAAGAATGTATTTGATATAGTAGATTGATGGAGAATGCATGGTTGAAAAAGAAGGAAAAGTTATTTATGTGACGGAAAATATTATTTTATTGAAAAATGTGTGGTTTAAAATGACTAGAAGAATGAGAATGAAGATTTTAATGTGTACCAAACAAGAGTTTAGGAACAATTAGTTTTTTTATGCATTGTGAGTTTGGTTAACCTAGGTTAGGTGATGTCATCTGACAAGAAAATACTGAGTTCATGTTTGGTATAAATTAAAATTCAGATTTTAATTTAAGTCGAAGTTAAAAACTAATTTTAATCACACGTTTTATGGGTTCACAACTTTTTAACCAATTATTTCATCGACTTTTATCAAAGTGTACTAAACTTTGATTTTAATTCCCATCAAACATGGGCTAAGCGTTTTGCTTGAAAATTTTATCAATTTTTTAACTGGTTAAATATCAATTTTAATCATACATTTTGCGAGGCTTGTAATCTTTATTAAAATTTGCTAGGATTTACATCAAAAAATTTGTCACATCGCCGCTAAAGTTTCATCTATCATTGCTAAATTCCTAATTCATGGTGATAATAATCATTCTATGAGGACAAAACAAAATCTCATATTATTGACAAAATATTACAACTCGGAGGATATTTTTAGGTTTGAATACAAGGGAACGTGAACGCACCAAACGCCCATCAATCACCAATAAAACACGCTGAAATGCGTTTCATTCACAGATCATCTGCCTTTGCCTATTCCGTAGAGTTCATAATTCTGTACCTACTCATTTTGAAAGAATGTCTTTGCCAGTTTTACTTTTGGAAAAAGGAAAAGATTATTTTATGAAAAATAATTAAAAATTATAACCACAATAAGTGGCACTTCCAAGAACGAAGTTTATGCAACTCATTTTGCATTTAGGTACCCACCCCATTTTTTTATTTCTCATACCGTTTTCAATCACACATTTTATAAAATTCACAATTTTTGTCAATTTTTTAATCACACATTCCACCGATTTTTAGTTTGGCGCTCAACTATTTTTTTAGTACTTTGAAAACGTATAGTGCGTTGAATTATCTTATCTAAAAGTTTTCAAAAGAAGTTGTTCAAACACTGTGTAAACAAAATATAATGTTCTAGTTTTATTGCTACTCATTTATAAATAAAATGTACAATTATTATTTTTATTATATCCTGCAATTTGATTTAAATTTTTTTTTTTCTAAAAAAACACATAATATCTATATGTTAATATGATTTTCTCACCTTTCATTTATTAAAACATATGAAACATTGCTGCTTTTAGAAAGTGTTTGGTAGGGATTGAAATTGAATTTTTAGTATATTGTGATAGAAGTTTTTGAAATGTGCGTGAGACTCATGAAAGATATGGTTAATATTGATTGTTTGACTTTGACTTTGACTTAAATCTGATTTTAATCCAAAACAAACGGCCCTTAATATCTTAGTTCATATGTAAAATAAAAGCACTTTGAGTTGTCTTAACTCTATAAACTCCATCTCTACGTGAAATAAACAGTTTGAGATTTTGTAGTAGCTTGCCTTTTTATTTTATTTTATTTTATTTTTAAAGTCGCTATAAAATCGGCTTTTAAGAATGGTGAAAATGCTTCATAGTTTCATGTCAAAATCGACATGCCAGCACGGTGTGGGTTGTGGGTAGCGAAATTATTGAAGAAAATTTTGTGTGGTACGTACAATCAAACACAGCTAATAGAATAAGAGGAAAAAAAAAAAAAAGGTAGAGAAGAAAATCATAATTGGATATGAAGATTAGAAAAGTTGTGTTCCATAAATAAACAAACCGTGTTTTCTAGATTGAATTATTGTCTCCTTAATTGGCCTCAATAGCACGGAAATGTTATACAGGGGTTTTCCAACCATTGCATCAGCAGTAATTGAATTTTCAACTATTTTTTCTCAATATTTCTAATTTTAAATTTTATAACTCTCCCGTTTGATTGCAAGAGTGGAATTTGGGTTAAAAGAAATGAATTCCATGGAATTGAATTGTCTAAAATTATTTTCAAGTGAATTGTCAATTTAAATTGTGTCTAATTAGTATAATTTTTCACGTGGAAAATATTGAAATTTTGAATCTTTTTGTGTTCGTTTGACTTTGTTTACCTGAAAATTATCCATTAAAGGGATATAATTTGTTACAATTACGGATATAATTTATTTCCACTGCAAAAAAAAAAAAAAAAAAAAATGTAGCTTGGAAAACCAAATCCCACCAAATTGGTGGGAATTGATTTTCTATAAAATCATAGAATTGGAACCATGTGAGGCAAAAGATTAGAAATGAATTGCCAAGAAAATTTTCCCAATCAAACATGACTTTTGGTGGAAAATAAAATTTCATTTCCAAGTTCCATGGAAAAATTGTCAAATCAAACATGGCGTAGTTCCCAATAGAGTAAGGGGCGTACATTTTCTCGCTTTTAGTTATCATCGAAGGAACTCGAAAATGGTCAATTTATATTTTAAAATGATGATACATCTAGTTTCAATTATGTTGTGTTTGATTGACATGAAAAATATTTACTAGAAAAGAAAGTATTTTCCTCAAAAACAAGAAAAAACTAGACATAAGGTCCGTCTGATTGCAAAGATGGAAAATTGGAGGAAAGAAAATATTTTATAGGGAATTTAATTGCCTAGAAATTGTTTTACTGAGAATTGTAATTAATTGTGTTTGATTGGTATAATTTTTCGCATGAAAAATGTTGAAAGTTTGGTGTCCGTTTAACTTCATTTTTTATGAAAAGTGTCCATTAAAATTATAATTTTTTCTACCACTAGGTCTAGAATTTGTTCTAATTGCCTAAAAAATTTTGAAAAACAATTATCATACCGAATACGATTTATTTGACTTTGTTTTGCATGAAAATTGTTAATAAAAGTGATTTTTTTTTAACCCTTGTATCTAGAATTTTTTTCTAATTGCAAACAAAAAAAACCTTGGAAAAACTTTTATCACAAAAATACAAAGAAAACCAATTCCACCATTTGAAGAAAAAGAGGCGCGTGAGCCATGTAGAAAGAAATTTTTTTCCATGGAAAATATTTACAATCAAACAGGTAAAAAGTATGAAAATGAAAATCAATGGTATTAAACTGGGCCATATTTTCAAAAGTTGAAAAATATTATCCACTCAATTGATATTGGAGTGGAAAACCCATTTTACATTGGAAATTTTTCAATCAAACACATGCTTATAGTTAAAAAACTGAAAAGATTTTTTTCCCTATCCAAAATGCCACAAGTCGGAGGTAGAAAAATGGAAAACAAGGTGCTTGGAAAAATAGGTAGTTGGAGAACCGGGGGAAAACGTGCAAAGAAAAATATAGTACGGTAGAAAGTAACTACTAGTGAGCGAAAACAAATAGGACTATAAGCAAAAAAATCATTAAATTGAAATTGCATTTTTAAATCGCCGATTTTGTGTTTGTCGACAAAATAATTTAATTTGGTTAAAGTTTTGGTGTTTCATCTGGAACTCAAAACAAACCATTTTGAAACTAATTAATCGGTAGAAAACCACTTGAAAGTGAATTTGTGAATAAATAAAAGCAAACAATCACCTAAACGTGAAGAATATTGATGTGACACTGCCAGAAAATGGCATATCAAGGTCGGACAAATTGAGAGGTGGGCTGTGAAACTTAAGTGTTAATTTAGACTCCGTGAATAGATAGAAGTGAAACCACCCCCTAAATGTGAAGGATGGACGAGGTGGCAATGTGACGTACTGAGGACGGGCATATTGAGGTTGGTTGGTAAAATTTACATTAGACGAAAGGATAAGGACATAACATGCAATTTTCAATGTCATTAATGTTAATTAGCTGGTTACACGTGGCATTTAAAATGAGTGAAATCAAAAAAATGATAGCAAAAATGTTGAGTTGACAGGTTAAATGTCGGTCAAACATAAAGTTTTGTGGAAGTGTGCGAGGGAGCCCACACAGTGGAAGAAACGGTGGGAATCCATCATTAGCTCGAAGAAATTCTCATCATTCGCACGTGTCAATGGACCACCCTTTCATTCACCACTCATTCACTACGTGTTAAAACTACAAAACTGTGTATTTTCATCCATTCACCTCTGATATATATATATATATATAATAGTTTGTGTTTCATAGTATAAAATTTGGATGATTAAGGTCATCACCAATCGTGAACAAAAATTTGTGGTGAATTTTGCATCATTTTAAACCAAATTTTACATCAAACTAAAAATTATCTTTAATTCAATACACCAAAAATTGCATGAACAGTGTTTAATTATTATTATTTTATTCTTAACAATTTATTTATCTGAAAATTTATTTACTTTATTACTACATAAATTATTAAATAAATAATTACGTTTAGCTAACGAAAATATTGAATACATTAATAAATTTGAAAAATATAGTACAATTAATAGAAATATCACTACTTAATTATTATTGATTACATGATTAAAATTTATTACAAATAATAATAATTAAAAATTGTTGTGTAACAAAAATAGACACAACCACCCTTAACAAAAAATTGGAGAGAAGTAGGAAAGAAGGGCAAAGAGGTACTTAACTATTTTGGTGCAAAGTGGTGCAATGGGTTGAAGATCAATTGCACCAAAAAAAAAATTGGTACAATTTGGTGCAAAGGTTTGAGCCTTTTTTTTTTTTTTTTGAGAGAATATGTTGTGTAATTGTGATTTCAGAGAATATATAGTTTAAAAAGTCAGATACTGTCTTAGATTTATATGCAAAATTATTTTATTAAGAGGATGTCTAATTGAAAATAAATTTTTTTTTTTGAAAAAAAAAAATTGTAGAATAAAATGCAAATAAGGACTAAATTGTCAACAAACGCGAAGGTGTAAGAATAATGAAATTTAACAATGTTTTTATTTTATTTCCTATTCATTTTTTCTTTAATATATTAAAAAAATTAATACTTTAGAAGCTTTGTTTGGAAGAAAAATTTTAAAAATTGTTTTTCTTCAACATTATTTTCAATTTATATAATATACAGAATTCATATCTTTTCTTACTTTCAATATTTTTTAAAGTATCATTTTTTACTTGAAAAATCTCTCCTAAACAAATGCGGAAACTATAGAATGTGTATGCATTCTGTAACCTTAATAACCTTTGCAATGGTGGCAATCCTAGACAAGATCGAATGTTACAATAAATTAAATTTAAGTTTGTTTTCTTATTTAAGTTTCGTAAGTCCTAGATTTTTTTTACATGTGAGTTTGTTCATTGATGAATAATTAAATGTCAATCGACCAGCATTCTCTTTATTTGAATTTCTTAGCTGAAGATTTGACAAGGACCTCTCCATTCAATTATTTTGAAATAATCTAAACTCATTGGCATTTGATTTCAATTTTCAAAGTAGAATATTCTACATAAAAACAGATATACTTTAGTACCCTACTAAAAGAAGAAGACAAAAAAATAAATAAATTTGATGATTTCAATTATAAGACAGGTTTCCACATTTTGAATAATTGACTTGTAACAATTATGTGAAGAAAATTGATGTACATAGATGACTGATTTCATTTAGGAAATTTTCTTTCATCTTTGAATCTGCAAATCCTGACTTTTAAAACCATGTTCACATGCTTGCCCTCAAATTTAGTTGCACTAATTGAGCTGGGATTTTGTTGTTTTTCGGACGAGCACATCAATTATCATAATAATATTGTGGTTAATGATAAACAGTCAGGCTCGATGACAGGAATTGGTGATAGGTGCTGCGTGTCAGCACCTGTATGATTGTTTTTTTTTTTCTCCTTCAAACTGTCCAACCAAATGTTGACACATGTCCCCTATTTTTTAAATCATGTCACTTACCATGTTAGTGTAGCATTTCTCTAATATTATTCGGTCACACCGGTGCTTAGCTTCAGCCAACAATTTAGTTGTCATTATGTGAAAAAGTCTTCTTAAAATTTATTTATTTATTGGACAAAAATAAAAAAATATGTCATATTCAACTACTTTTCTCCTATTTGTACACACACTTGACTACTACCCTAGTTTTCATTTTGCTTAGAAGCCTTTTTACATTGGAAGTTGTCGATGATAAAAGGATGGGAGAATTTATGTGCCAAATAAAGTGAATTCTTTTTTCCTCTCCCTTTGTTAATTATAAAGTGAATTCTGGTAGTCATCATTGTCTTGATAAGTTCATGACTTTATGTTTTTACAGTGGAAATCCCTTTTTTCTTTTTCTTTTTCTTTTTCCTCTCCCTTTTTCATATCCTTCGAAAGAGAGAAGGAGAATATGCGGTGGGATGATAACATGATCGCATTGTGAGAAATATGTCATATCATGTAAGGAAAAGTGGGTGCAGATGTGAATGTGGAGGGAAAAAGGGATTTATTTGGTGAATTGATAGCATTGAAATGAAATATCTTACTACTATTAATACTCCAAGACTTTTCATTTTGTTCCTTTTTTTTTCTTTTTTATGTGGTGTTTGCACAAACTTGTGACCTCTTCTTAAACTCTATTTGTCTCTTGCCTTTTCCATTCCCACTCTCAATTGCCTTTTCATTCCAAAGTGAAGACCAAACTCCATGATTGATAAATTGTAGGAGGTGGCTAAAATAGGTTAGTGTACCCTTTACAATACGTTTCTTTATTTCTTGATGCGTCATCTTTATTTAGCAAATGGAAAGACACCAATAGAGAATATGGTGGATGTCAAAAGTTGTATTGGTATACTCCCGTTTACGGTGGGTCATGTTGTCAAATATGCATTCGTGAGACAGCTAATAAGACAATAAGTTCAGGACAACATATCTCAATTGAGCTAGAATCAAACCAGAAACCACAATAATTTTGATTAATTAGAGCATCTACGATTATTTAAATGGACGTCACTTAAGTAGAATAAACAATATTTTAAAAAATCCAACACCTTTGCAATCGGACAAAAACTTTGTCAAGCTGCTATTATCATTGAGAAAAACAAAAAGACGTTGTCTAAAACTCCATCTAGATTTAATTTGTTGCACGTCATAGCTCAACAAAATTTATATTTCACATGCAAATTTAGATGTAGTTTTTTTTTTTTTTCTAAGAAAATAAAAGACACTTTTACAACATTATTGGAATATAGATAGAACCTATCGGAGACCAATTTTAAACTTGAGTGTTTTATCGTTAGAAATCAATGGCACTTAAATTAGAAATATATATCTCAACTTGCATGCCACTTAGATGAAAATCTGTACAATGCATT
Organism: Fraxinus baroniana; assembly: GCA_903798355.1. Taxonomy (NCBI): domain Eukaryota; kingdom Viridiplantae; phylum Streptophyta; class Magnoliopsida; order Lamiales; family Oleaceae; genus Fraxinus; species Fraxinus baroniana. The sequence continues at coordinate 11,270 of CAIGRO010194670.1, forward strand.
GGTTATCTCGAAGTCATTATTTACGGACATTTACAAAAACCAGTGTTATAATCGGGAGGCCTAGGCTAGAGGGATAAGGGAAAAGCCTTGCATTCGTGGAAATTTTTTATGTCTAGACCCGTAAAATTTGAAATTAGATTGTTCGAACTTTTTTTTTTTATGGAAAAACTATTTTTTCACCCAAATTCATATTTTTTAAAGTATTTGATTGTCATTTTTTCATTTTTAAATACTTTTCAAAAGTTGGTCACATCATTTTCTATGTTAAAAATTAAGCTAATCAAATAAATAATTGACAATTTTCATACAAATAAATTCTATATAATTCAATTGTCTAGAACTTATTTTCTTTGGAATAATCTATTTGTACCTATTTTTTTACATAATGGGTTACCTAATTGGCAAGTAGGTAACCCATTATGTAAAAAATTAGATACATCGAGCATAATCCATTTTCTTTTCATATAAGTTCCATGGTTGCAATCAAATACACTTTAGAGTAAAATTTTCATAGGAAAATACATTCATCGCTTGCAACAAATATCTCTCTTTTAATTATTTCTTCAATAGAATTTCTCTGTCGATAACCAAGCGCTCTATACATAAAAGTTCAGAGGTGAACCGCTATGATACTAAAGCATTAGAGGCTATGGTGGTTCGATTTTAAAGCTGTTTCGTGCCAAAGGCAAAGTGGTGGAACTCATTTCAGAATTTCTTGAACGGATTGTCAAATGGGCACCTCAAATCGCCCTTTGCAACTGATTTATCAAATTTGACACTGAAAAAGGTTTGTACAATTTTACGGGGGGGCGCCAAACTTTCAGAGTTCGAAATCATAACAGTTTCAGTTTTGGAACCAATTTTCACCTTGTTCATACAGGATCCAAGACATTCAAGAACTAATTTTAGGATTTGGCTTTGCTTTTTACGACTTCGTAAACACAATAAACTCTTGCTTAAACAGTCAACGAATTAAAATTTAGAGTGGACGTTAATTTCAACAATTGAAATTTCATATTGGATACTATACACTCTTTTCATTTTCCAAAAGTATCAGTTGATAGGAAAGAATAAAGATGCAATTAAACTCGAATGAGTTACACCTTATTAGTAAGGGCCAGTTTGGTAAAAAAAAATGAAAAAGCCAAAAGCGACTTTTGAGACTTGAAATTTGCTTTTCAACATGTTAAAATAATTTTCTAAAAAGTTATTTTTTAGGATAAAAAAACTAAATTGTGATAGAAATTTTTGAAGTGTGTAATTGAAAAGATATGGAACCCATGAAAGATGTAATTAATATTTATTATTTGACTTTGACTAAGATTAAAACCTGATTTTTAATTCGAAACAAACAGAGCCTAAATGATAAAATTATACATTGCAGAATAGTACAATGCTAGTTTGTAGTCATTAAATTCCACTTGTTTTCATTTATGCTAATGATAAAATTCTGCAATATAGAATAATAACATTTGGCACTCTACATAGGAGGAAGAATAAGTCGGAAGTTCTGCATCCATTTCAAATTCCAAAAGTAAAATAAATTAAAAATTACACTATCTAGAGAAGGTACAACCATGTTAATAAATAATCTCAAACGCCAAAAGAGTCGGGAAGAAATTTTACATATGAATAAATGGGTATGACAAACTATGTAGTTTAACAATACCTTTGATGTTGCTCTCGACATCACTCGATCTTTTTTTTTTTTAAAAGGTAATCAAAATTTTATTAATCAAAAAGCATAATACACGGGAAGTGTATTATCAACTTAAATCAGAATGAAACAACATAAAATCTGGCAGCCCGTCAATTGTCACGTGTAATACTAAAAGGTCTTCAAGAGATATCATTAGCAAAATAAATCAGCTGCATAACTAGCCTCCCTATATACGTGATCACTCTATAACGAACCCAATATTTATACATTCACATAATCAAGTTCAATCCAGACGTTCCAATAGTTATGCATATTGTAGTATATCAAACAGCTTTCACTTTAGATTAATGCCATATCCATGAAGACCATAAAAAGCAAATATAAACTGACCTTTACAGTCTCGAAGGCAGCTTCCCCCTATGGATACATCTGGATTTCCACTCAAGTAACCATCAAAGCAACTGTGCAAGTTTACAACTGTGAAAATGGAATCACGACCATCTAGTACCATTCTTTTCCAGGGATAAGAAGAAATTTAACATCTTAGCTCTATCCAGATCACCCTTCCAAATGTTCACATAGATCAGTATCATGAATTTTATGAAGCACATTTTCTGCCCCACCTATGAACCAATTTGAGTTCATTTTAATGCCATTAATTCTTTGTTCAAGTAATTTTATTAACTAAAGTGAAGGAGAAGTATCTTAATTTTTCAGGATATGCCAATTAATATTCAGCTTCCACATCTCAAATGTATATTATGTAGACCAAGTACTCCTATGAAGGCATAGACATGAAAATAGGAACACTTATCCAACACTATAAACCTGCTTTAGAATAACAGAATTCATAGCAGTTAAGTGAATACAAATGATATCCTAAAAATATGTTCAGAAAAACTGCAAGCAATTTGAAAGTAATCTACACCCATATCTATCAAGCCTTTGTCCTCTATCCAATTCAGAGCCGTCACCCTGTGATACAAACAGAAAGTATAATTAACCCTGAAGAAATAGACAACTTAGTTATCAACCTCATGCGGATTTCACATGAACTCCAAATACTATATAGTGATTTTATCTTTATCATAGCCAAAGAGCACTCCTTGGAGGAGTAATATTCTTGAATTCCTTCATTAGTTTGAGAACAAGTGCTTTTTTCTTAATAAATCTTATTTGATACATAAGTGAGGCGTGCTAGATCCTATAATTTAATTATGAACAATGCTTAAATTCTTCTATTCTAAAATGGACTGAAACAAAAAATATTAATTAGATACATAACAGTGTATAAAAAAATTGAAGTTCACTTATAACTTTATTTTAGTAGAAAATGAATTATTATGTTTCGAAAAAGAACCAACACCACAATCCAAGCTATCAATATATCAATTTCAATTTTTACACATTATAAAAAAATTCAAAAATCACTTAAGCTTGTAATCAATGTACAAAATTTTTTGGAAAAAAAAAAAGAATTGCAATAAGCAACTTCCTTCCTCATCTATTATCGAACTCCATCCATGCATCACCCAGGCCGCAACTCTCAATAACAGTCAAAATAGTGACAACCTACTAAAGTTTGTGAAGCTACATTTTGTCTATTGGAGTCAATTAACACAGACATTTCAATATCTTCGAAAAAATGAATATTTGACATATTGTGAACTCAACAAAAATTAAACCACTGTACAAAGATATGAAAAGAAGAGGTGAACTATAATGCATAAAATAACTTCATGTGAAATATGAGAATCAAGGTTCAATATATTGCATACAATTTCCTTTACTTACCTAACCACCTCCACCCCTTTGTCATGGGATCTAACTATATAGCTAATATTTTGTTTAGCTCATTAAAGATTTTGATATACTTCGATTTCCAGATTTTATATTGCTTCCAACTGGTTGCTATGGTACCAGATTTGTTTACACCTGTTCTATGACGGATTGAAATTGTTGGATCAGATTACTGACTAAATGGTGCAGATTTGTTTACACCTGTTCTATAACGGATTGAAATTGTTGGATCAGATTACTGACTAAATAGTGCAACAATCAATAAATTTTGTATTACCAAAAGATGGAAGTATCCATGTTGCGGGACACTTCAACTAGATTGTCGTATCCATGCCCAACACATTTCATGTCGTGTCTCCTTGGACACTACTATAGTCATTTTCTTTCTTTGGAAGTACAAATATATAATTTTAACTCAAAGTTATTATAATAAAACAAAAAGGTGCTCTTATTAAAATATTTCAACAAGTTATTCTATATAAATGAAGAGTTTTAATCAATGTGTTCATGTCCTAACTTTTTATAAAATCATGTATCAACGCATCCACGTAGTATCATGTCCAGGAAAAATAGGGCATTATTCAACAATCATGCATTGATTCTCACAAATTGGGGTTGTAGAAGGAAAATTACATTTCAAATGGAAGAACCAAAATCATATTGGAGTAAATTGTTTTGAAAGTCACTTTTCTACTAATCGGCTAACCTCTTCAAGTTTTGGGTTTCGAACTCCATTGGAACACTTGAATTTTCATATAAACGCTTCAGAAATATTCCTCCTAAAGTGTTTGATTGAATTTCCTTCATATTCACAACCAAAATAAATGAAACTTGATTATACAACTCGTGTGCTTCAGGGTTACTCACCAACACCAAAAAAAGGTTCAAATATATTCATTATCAAACAAGGATACAGATGCCAGTTTAACTACAAATCAAGTGTATTTGTCATATACCTACTTTAAAGAAGAGAACTCAAGTGAATATATGGATGCTCAATATGTCTTAACTAAATAGCTCTTTACACTCTAATTGATACTCAAGTACATAAATCCCTCCTTATTGAAACTATTGTTCTAACATATGAGCCTAATAATATGTGTCTCCTCAATCATTATATCTCCCATTTAAAGATTCAAATATTCAAAGTTGTGCATCTCCAATTAATGACTTAACATCTAGAATGCTGGAAAACCCTATAATTGGCCGAACACATGCTCAATCACTGGAATCGGAATCATGTAATACCAGTTCTACTTCATCGATTCAATTGAACTACATTTACAGCTTTGTTCTGTTCTTTTAAAAGGAAAAAGAACATGCACTCAATATTCAAATTCAATTTTGTCTGATCATAGACCAATGTCTACCATTAGCACTTCTATATCTCAATTGCACACCTATATAGATTCCTAAAACCGTTAGGTTGTGTTTGATTGGTTACTTTTTCCCTAGAAAATGGAAAAAGTTTTCCAATTATGCCTTTTTGTTGTGTTTGATAGGATAGTTTTTGCATGGAAATGATTTTCACACTAGCCCACTCACGCGCCCCTTTTCCATGCGTGAGTGGAATATCTTTTCTTTTGGTTTGATTGGTTTTTCATTTTCCCAAATTTTAGACTCAATGGTAGAAAAATTATAACTTTAATGGATAATTTTCATGAAAAACGAAGTCAAACGGACATGAAACTTTCAACATTTTTCACGTGAAAAATTATACAAATCAAACACCATTAATTACAATTCCCAGTAAAACAATTTCTAGAAAATTCAATTCTCTGGAATTCATTTTCTTTCCACCCATTTTCCACATTTACTATCAAACGGACCCTTAGAGAACCTTAAATATACAAACATTTAAACGAAACTAGGGAGAGAGTCGATTTGCCCAAGAATAACCTTATTTCTAAATGGATATTTATAGCAAAAATACAAAGTCTAATGATCTTTATAAAAAAAATTAAGTACATGTTTGGGAAAGCTTACATTATAATTTAAGCTGGTCAAACATAATTTTTATCTATATTTTTTACGACCTACAACTACTACTGTCTTTTTAACCACACATTCTGTAGGATCTACAACTTATAATCAATTAAAACCAATTGAGTCGAGCTCAGGGTAAGCCTATTTTTAGCTCATGCTTATATGCTATTTATAAACATTGAAGCCACTTTTATTCAAACTAGTTTTAGCCCGTGCGATGCACGAGCTGTGTT
>CAIGRO010194676.1:0-12362 GCA_903798355.1 Fraxinus baroniana
AAAAAAAAAAAAAAAAGAGGGAGAGATAGAGAAGTAATAGAGTCAAAACTTAAATATAAATTTCATTTTAACAATGACCCATGTTGACCTCAGTTTTTGCACTAGTGATGTAGCTAACAAATGCAGACTCCATTTACATTTACACATACGTCTCCTGCATACTAGGACAAATCTTTAAAGTGCGTGGCTTCTCCGGAAGTGAGGGAGGAAATCACGAGCACTTGACAATCAAATCAAACAACTTTTATAGATGTATTTGAATGTGAAAAGAAAGAAAGACGTGAGCTACGTTAGTGTATGGGCATTGGAGATAATAAGAGAGAACAATAGAGAAGTAATATTATTATGAGTTTTAAAATTGCGTTACTTTCAAAACGATATTAAGTGTGAGCTTTTATAGTAGAAGAAGTTAAGTGGTTATCATTGGATGAAAAGACACGTGACTTCATCTTAAAGACCGATGAGCCTCATCATAGGTGTCACTTCACCAGTCATAGATTCATGAGCATTTAATAATTTTGAAAAGTATCACTCTATAGCCTATGTCTGACACTTGAAAAGTAAACTAAGCAGTTGACTAATAAGCGTCTACTGTAAAGAGTTTACTTCAATCAATCATTAAGCAGATCTTGTATGAAAGATCTCTTGAAAATGGTTAAATAAGAAGATGTCTCATATTAAGAGGCCAATTGAGTCAAAATTGCTCTACGACAGGTTGTGGCACCTCACTCCGGTCGTGGAGGGTCAAACTCATACATGATATTTCGGTTGAGGTGATGCATTACTTCGATACCTACGTTTGGTAGCGTCGATTGGACATGCAGGACAATGAAATGGAGTGTGGGCCTATAATATTGGTTTCTTAGTTGTCTAACACGTGTTCTACGTTTGGAGCCTTATCGGATGAGACGTGATAACCCCTGTATATATGTTTTCAATGAGAGTTACAATTTGAATAGAATAGGCTCTCCAAAGTATGAAAATCATCTAGATTTCTAGATAATATTAGCTTGTCATTCATTATTATATATTATTTCACAACACACTCCTTGAATAACTATTTACCAAATAATTATGTCGTTATAAACTTTATTTGGCAAAAATTCAGTGGAACAACAATATGAAACAAAGAAAAAAAGAGTACAATTAATTATAAAAAATTGAAATAAAATATAGCCTCATTAAAATCTTGTCACGAATCTAAATGAGACAAAATTTGAGGGAAAAAAAAGAGTACTCTCCCGATTTTTATTAGTGAAAGTTCTTGTATCAAGTTATTCATGTTTTCAAACACAATCTTCCACAAACTTGTGTAAAACAATTTCGACGAATTATGTTCCATGTTGCTTTGTTATAGACCCCAAGCAATACTGTTGTCACACGAGATATTCATCGATCCTTACTTAACTTTAGTATGTATGATGGTCATTGCAAAATAAATTTTGTTGTTACTCTCTTCTAAAGTCTTGTATACAATTTATAACATATGGGAGTAAAATTATGATATTGTATTGAGAGCAAATGACTTGTTGATTATGGAAATTCATCACCCAAAGAATATATATAGTTATAACCTTACTAGAAAAAAGCTTAATGAAGAAAATCTAGTATATCGTTTTTTGAAGAATAAAGCTAAATGTATGTTCATTCCCTTACATTGCAAACAGCAACTCCTTTGTTTTCAAAATTGTGTGCGGGTAATTTTTTTTAAAATTGTCCAAGGGTGATGTAAACAACGAAGTAAAAGACGAAAGACATGTAGTATGATTATTTTTCGAACATGTTATAAAAGTTAGCTAATTAGAAATTTTGTTTAGGGAAATCCAATAAGACTTAACTTTGGTCAAGAAAAAAAAAAGAGTACAACATGTATTTAATTCCCTTATAATAATATCACTTTAACTATATGTGTTAGGTTTTAATGTTTTAATTGGCAATTCTGTAAACAAAAAAGACTTAATTGTAATTTGTATAAAAAGTCAATGAGTAATGTGCAAATAAATAAAGTTAAGGTTTTTAGGTCTAAGGTTCGAGAATGGCAAAAGAAAGAAAACATTACGCGAATTTTCGCTAGACTGTCACTATAGATTGACTCGAGCGTCAAAAATAGAACATCCGTCGCTCGACTGTCACCCCTCCTTCGCTCGAGCGATAGCCAGTCGTTCAGCTCTCGCAAGCCCTCGTTTGAGCGATAGTGTTGTTCGAGAAATTTTTATTTCACTATTTAAAGGCTTTTTTTCTCGACTAATTCGTTTTCTAACCTACATATATATACCAAAACACCTCAGAATGATTTTGGTAAAGGTTGAACATTGAGAAAGTTTCATCTATGAGAGAATTCATAAATTTTATCTTTCAACCTTCATCTTGTGAGATTGTTTTGATGAGAAAAACATCACCCACATAATTCAAATACCAAACTTGTCTTTCCTCCACACCGGTCAGAGTTCTAAAGATCGAGGAAAGTTGATTGGAGTTCCAGTCTGTGAAGAACAAGGTATTCTTCGTTGATCCACGAGAGATAAACGATTCTGCAAGTCTAGGAGTGCTGCAGGGTATCAAATTCCACGAAGAGCTTTGACGAATTGCAGCTAAAGATTGGTGCAGGGGGAGCACGAGATCTGTAGAGAGCTGTAGGAATTGTAGTCAGGAAATCAGATAGTACGTACGTCTAGTCTGATAGACTGTAAGTTTCTTGAATCGTTTATAGTGGATTGCCTGGTAAAGTGCCCGGAGTTTTTTTCAGTTGGGTTTCTTCATGATCATACTGTGTGTTGATTTATTGCTTTATTTACTGTTTAAATTATATAAACTACGGTATTCAAATATAGGATTAAATTAACGTGGATGTTCAATCATCTAGAAAAGAATTAAAAAGTGACTTGTTGCTATTGAATTCGTTAATTATTTTAATTCCGCATATAATACCTATTCACCCATCCCTTTAGGTATTATTAGGGTCGAACTACATGGTTTTCAATTGGTATCAGAGCCATAAATTGATTCTATTTTATAATTCAAGATGAGTCAGTCACTGTCCGTACATCCGTTCTTTGACGAAAGCAATTATGCCTATTAAAAAGTTCGAATGAGAGCTTTTCTTAAGGTTTTGGATGAACGTATTTGGATTAGCGTTCAAAATGGGTGGCTCCACCTACAACAATTGTTGCTGGTATTGGTACACCCACTAATATCTAACTGTAGACTAAAACTAATTTGGATGAGTGTAACTAGAATAGTAAGGGCCTTCATGCCTGTTCATGGTTGTGTCTACTGAGGGATTTAGGAGAGTCTCGATGTATGAAACTATTAAAGAGGTTTGGGATAACTTAGAAACCACACACGAGCGAACTAAAATTGTTAAAAATTCTAAACTGCAGAATTCTATACGAAGCTAAATGACATAGTTAACTCTAGCTTTAATTTAGGTGAAAAGATCCCCGATACTAAAATTGTTAGAAAAGTTCTTAGATCCCTACCCGAGAGGTTTAGACCCAAGGTAACTACGATAGAAGAAAGTAAGGACTTAGAAGCTGTTAAGATTGAAGAACTAATAGGATTACTTCAAACTTATGAACTCACCGTTTCACAACCTAAAAAGGTTAAATCCATTGCCATGAACACCATTAGAGGAGAAGAGAGTGAGGCCACTGATATTGAGACTATTAGGGACGATAAAATAGCTTATTTCATTAAAAAATTCCAGAAGGTAATGAGGAATAGGAGAAAGCACCAGGAGTGAAAACGTGAGGTTCCTAATAAACTCTCGAGAGGTAGACGTGAGAAAAACACCTCTAGGGTTCCCGTTAAGAAATTTCAATCTGTCCAATGCCACGAGTGCAAGGAAAATGGTTACATTAGGAGTAAATGTCCTAATCTGAATAAGAGTTCGGGTAAAGAACGACGTAAGGCTTTAGACCATGAGTGATGAGGAGTTAGATTCTAGTTCTCAGACTGAGACATCTGGTGGTGAAGATGAACAAAATTACATGTCCTTCACCTCGATTGCTACAATCGAGTTTTACCGTGAGATTGAGAAGGGAAAAATGGAGGATGAGAGTGAACAGTCTGAAGAAGAGTCGGAGGATGAGACTGACATTCCCGAGTCTTATCGTGAATTGTTTATTAAGAGTCTCAAAATTAAGAAGGTCAATAAAGCTATCTTGAAAAAGGTTAATGAACTTGAACGTGAAAAAGGAAAACTGTTAGGTGACCTTCAGGACTCGACTAAAAACTAAAGTGAGTTGAAACTAGTTAATGAAAACTTGGAAGCTAAAGTTAATTCATTAACTAATGATCTCGATAAATCGAATGCTCAACTCAAATCTTTTATGAGTGGCTCACAGAAGCTGGACAATTTGTTGGGGATGAACAAGCTTACTGGTAATAAGCATGGTCTGGGTTATGTTCATAATCGTGATGCTACTACTAGTACATCCAGGACCACATCGTTCTTGCCACTAAGAAAGTTCGTGAGATTACTTATCCTAAACCCAAAGGAAAGCATGCCATAAGATCGAGACCTACCAGACAGCGTAGGGTCAATCTTCCTACATATCGGCAACAACCACCGAGCAGGTTTGAACCTAGGTTCATTCCCACTTGCCACCATTGTGGTGCATTGGGACACACTAGACCTAGGTGTCATAAACGTGTGACTAGAAGTAAAAAACATGACTTCTCTAGCAATGTTAACTTTCTTGCCAATCAAGTTAGCCATTTAATTGAGATGATAACTCGGTTAACCAAATTAACTTCTACTTCTAAGAAGGCCTGGGTTAAAATGAACGACTTGGAAAGTCATGAAAATGGTTGTGCTCTTAACGGTTAGGGCATACAAATTTTGCCCCTGATTCAGTGTTTAGGTGCATGCATGTGTAGTCCATTGACTCCATTCATTCCTGCAAGCATCCCATTTATCTTTTTCTATATTTTTTGTTTTTTTTATTTCTATGCATTTATTTGCTTAATGTATTGATTTCAAAAAGAAAAATGGAAAATGGAAAAATTACTAATTTGTTTTTTGCGAACGACACATTGTGGTGATTTTAAACATGTCATGTGTGACCAAGTGTGCATTTATCTATTTTACACTGTTCTTCCCGTTATTTGGTCTGATTTAATGTGGAGTATTGAGTATATGTGTCATCATGTATAATCTTCACAGCACATACTATGATCTTGTAAATGAGTCTAGGCCGTATATGTAAGATTTGGGATGGCAGTCACATATTGGTAGGGTAACCTCGAACATGAATTGACCTATATTTGGATGACATTAGCTCGTGATGAGTCTCCCATCATTATTTGAAAAATAATAAATAAAAATTTAAAAAATGTGTATACCTATTTGGTTCATCTTCTACTTTTATTCGAAACCTATTTGACTTGAGTAATTAAACGCGGGAGGTTTCTCATAACCTGATGTCTATGATCATCTGACTTGGGTTAACTAGTGTAAAGCTTGTTAATGAGTCAATTTAATCACTTAATGGACAAGAGTCTACACATCAGATGTTATTTACAAGAAAAATGATAAAAAAAAACCATATGCTCAAATTCAGAGGGAGAAAAGAAATTTTATCATGTAAGTGAGCTCGTTTTCAGGTCATAATATTCATTCGGATTTGACTTTCATCAATAGGGTTTATTCTTATTTAACTGTGATGTTTGCATGCCCTTTATAATAAGGTTTGGAGTCATTTTCACGATAAAATAGTGGCACTTTACATGCATGAGTCACTTATACACTTTACTCTATCTTGAACTTAACAAAGTACGTGGGAAAGTCTTTTTGATAATGCTTGACTTCTGATTGCAAGCATGATTATGATCATCGAATTATCGTGATCTTAATTTGCTTAATTTACATTTTATTAAAAAGATGCTATTTTTTTCTTAAATTTTAAAATTTTGGTGCTATTTTTGTCATTTGAGTTTTCGCTTCTGTCGCTCGAGCTCTTGAGCGACAACCCGTGTTTTTGAATATCAACATTATTTTTTAAGGGTTTCTCGCATTGTTACCCAGTTTTTTACTTGATTTCTCCAAATTATTTACAACCCATGCCAAATTGGTGTCTTACCCACTCCATATACACTTAGAATCACTTCATTGAGTAGCAATTTCATCAAATCATTGAACTTCAAAGGTAAACTTTGACTAACTTGATTTTTCCTCATTTTTACAATTACTTTGGGATTTTCACTATGGATCATTCTTTCTTCGATTTTGGAGGTTGCATTACATTTGTTGATCAATGTTATAACTTGTTGTCCATTTGTGCATGATTTCTCAACAAAAAATCGGATTGAGGACCATTTTGGCATGATTTTTATGGTTGTGTGTTTCTTCACTATAGTCAATCATTTTATGTTGGTTGTTGATGTGAATTGCATTGGTTAATGTGAGTGGTTGGTGATTTAGGTCGTTGAGGTTGTGATCATTGTTTTGAGTGATTTTGGAGTGAATTTTGATTTAATGTCGATTTCTTTAGTTGATCAAATTAGATTGTTTGGGATTTGGCTTAGTCCGTTGGAGTGCCATATTATTGGGAGTATGCAGTTTGTTGGAGTCGGTTTGTACATTGGGGTTGGTGTGTCATCACGTCCCTGCATCTAGGTATCACTACATGTCGTTATGCATTCATGTTAGGGCACGTTGCATGTTATTCTATTTGCCTCGTTTTTCGTGCATTCATGTATACCATGTATATCATGGTCTAGTATATCTCTTATATCGAGATTTTAATATTTTTGGTTCAATTCTTTCAGATGCTGCCTAAGAGAGCCTGCACAGCTGCTTTGACTCCTCGTGCCTCTACTTCCTACAGTAGGACTAGGTTCGTCTCTGCGATTGCCCAAGACCTGTTTGGGTAGCAGTTTTATTTACGTCTCATTCTCTTTGAGTGCGAGGTCATTATGTATGACCTATCCCCCGACCTCCCTATTATCTTCACATCTCGGGGTTGGGAACCACTGTTGGTAAAGTTAGTCCTCCCACTGAGTCTTTTGGTTCAGGAGTTCTAGGCTAACACCTATGATGTTAGTTGGTTGTCGTTTAGGATTTTCCTTCGGGGTAGGATAGTTAAGATAACTCCGGATGTTATTTATAGTCTTATTCAATTCCCCAGGTTGTCCACCCCTTATTCCTTTATCTCACTCATGATTCTCTTCCGACGGACTCGTTGGTCCATTCAACGGTGTTTAACAAACCGTTGGAGGGAGGTCCAGGTACGATTCACACTGGTTCTCTTTCGACTGACCACCAGATTCTATTGCGCATCGTGTACACGAATCTTTGGCCGATCTCCCATACTTCTTCATTACCTATGGAGAAGCCTCATTTTTAATATGATCTGCTGCATAGCGATTCTATCGATTTGCTATCTTTCATATGCTAGCAGATTTTGAGGGCTTTTCGAGTCATGGGGATGAGGGTGGGGCTGCCTTATGCTTGCTTGATCTATCGTTTAGTGAAGCCTTAAGAGTCAGTTTTCTCGAGGGGATTTCAAGACTGGTTTCCCGATCGATTAGCCATACTACCATAGCCCAGAGTATGTCACATGCTTCGTTTAAGCCTGTATAGTTCGTTGACTCGACTGTGCTGGATGATCCGATTGATGACCTTATCTCTTTTGACCTTTCAAATTTCCCTTCTTTTTCGACTGCTCCTCACATCCCTTCGACTTCTACTTCGGCTCTTCCTCCTTCTGAGTCAGTTATTCTTCCTGTCGAGTTTGGACCTTTGGTCTCGCTCCCATTGATCCTTTGGTCTCACTCATGGGACAGATGACCGTGCTTATCGAGTAGTAGGCTCGAATGATGGCGGAGATCACACATCTGCGTGCTACAGTTGATCGACACATTGCCGAGTTCACTTCACTTTAGGGTGCTGTTGGCTATATTCAACTTGGACTCCGATGGATTCGCCGTCACTGGGACGACGAAGCTACGTTCGAGGAGAGGACAGATTCAGACGATGCTGCTGGTGCTTCATAATTTTTTGAAGAGTTATCTATATTTTTTATGTATCTAATTTTGATTATCTAGATGTAATTAAAAATTTTGATATATATAAAATGATTTTTAACTCGAAGACATTTTATATTTTTATTTTAGTTCTGCTAAATTAAGTTTGATGTTTTCGTAGTATCGATTTGTCTTCTTGGTATGATGGGTTGCATTTGTGCTATGTCTTAATTTAGCAGGCATGTGTGAAATTGAAGAATACTATATGATTCTTAAATTGCCTATATTCTATAAATTGTTTTATTCATACTGTTTTCCACACATTTTACACTGGGTGTTGAGTTGTTTATTTCGGGAAATAGGTAATGACAGAAATGCAGAATTTGTTCAAGTCAGTTTGCTTTGTGATAGGTTTATAAGTCTGCAATTTACTTTTGATTACTACCTTGAATTTAGTTAGCAGTTTTATCACAGAATGCCAAATGAGGAGTTTGTTAGGTTTTAATGTTGTAATTGGCAGTTTTGTAAACAAAAGAGAATTATAATTTGTATAAAAAGTCAAGGAGTAATGTACAAATATATATAGTTAAGATTTTTAGGCGATGCGAACCCGGGTACGAGATCAGCATGAAAATCGCAGAATTAATTAAAAACATCGAAAAATCCCAAATTCAAGTTGTAGATGATAGAATCCTGACCCGAGCATCACTATCCAAGAACCTAAGGTATATTAAACCCTAGACCCGTTGATGTGCGGAAATAAGAATCATGTTTTTGTGACCGTCACAAAGGGTGCCTAATCCTTTAATAAGTTCTAAGGGTTGAATGCCGCAAATATAACAATATATTTGATAAGTTCGGTAGTTCATTCAAGAACCAATGGAGAGAAAAATCTCGTTAATTCATTATCAAAAGTCTTGATTTTTTACAATGAAATAAATCTCCTATTTATACTAATGCTAAAAAACCTAGTAAAAACGCAATTAGGTTACAAAATATTGTAAAATTGAAAAGAAAATAGAATTCTAGTCTAACAAGGAATTCGCATTAAAACAGTTTTCCCAAATCCGGACAACTTTTAGTATTTTGGTCATATCTTCCTCTTCCGATATCTGATTGAGGTGATTAAAAATGCGTTGGAAAGCTTACTTCAAGGGCTACAAATATTCTGGAAGTACAAATCTTCAAGTTTGAATGTATTCTATGCCAGAAATGGGTCTCAAACTGAGATTGAAAATTCAAGTGCTTTCCAACCCATTCCGGCTTCCGTCATCAACATGTTACTTGACCATTGGTTTGTTGTCTTCAATATTATGGACTCCGTTGCTCGAACATTTAAATGACCAGCTTTATAAACTCTTTGAAGTCTCGAACTTGGCTTTATCCTCTCTCCAACAATCATCAAAATCTTGATAAATTGTGGCACACCTCGGATCATATTATACTCTTCCTCTTTAAGAGGATTCATCCTCAAATCCGTACTTTCAATGCATAGATTATAACCCTTGCCGCCAATCAGTGCAAGAACATGAAACGGTCCATCACTTCTAGGATGCAATTTAGACCTTAAAACTCGACCAACTGATTGCCTATCCCGGATCATATCATCCCTACTCTCTTCGAAAAGGATTTGTCCCGAATTCGTGCCTTGTGATCGCATAGGAGATAACTAGCCTACTATACAACTCATCACTGCACCATCTGGATCAAATGGAAAACTATTTTCATCTGGTAAAGGATCAATACATAGCATCCATAAGCTTTGTAGATATGAATGAATCGACCATATTTGTTGTGGCATGAACTCTCAATATCCATCACACAAATCAAAGTGTAATTGTCCCAATGGCTTCCTTTTGAAAGTTTGTAATGCTCCAAAAGTAATCTCCACTGGTAAGTAAATGTGCTTTATCCATCTCTTACTCCGCCTAGGTGTCTGTAACATTGCGAATAGACTCACCTCTCCCATCATATCTCCTTGGTAGTGCAATCCACTGCATATGAACTCTTCCCATGGTAGCTTCTTTACCTCTTTAGGGATCACAAAGTCAACCTTCGATAATACTGTCAAACTAGAGTAGGCAATATGTTTGCCTTAATGGATCAAGCCTCCACAAGCCTGTAAAACAAAAGTAGCAAAACTAGGGAGGGAATTCTTAGTTCTCACTAAAGCTCTCTCTCCCTCACCCTCATTTTTAATCAAGCTCACTTCTGATCTTTCTTTTCTCCACGAAGAATCACTTTCTTTTACCTCTTGTGGCCCTTTTTCATTTTTTGCCATCTCTCCACCCTCATTTTTTTTCTACCTCTTTTCTCTTATGTGGCTCTACTCATTTTTCCTCTCTCTCAGCCACCTCATTCTTTCTCTCTCTCTCTCTCTCTACCTCAAAGCTATACCTATTCCTCACCACATCATACACAGCTTTCTTCTCACGCCTCCAAGGTTTATCCAACAAGATATGAAACGATCTCAAGGGAACTACATCACACCACACCTCATCGCTATACCTCCCAAGGGTGAATTTTATTAGAGCATGCTCGGTCACATCTACTTTTCCTCACACCTTCAACCAAGTCATCCTATAAAGACTAGGATGTTGTACAGGTAACCCCAATTCTTTAACCATAGCGATGCTAGCCAAGTTTGATAAGTAGTCCCTATCAATAGCTAGACTGCATACTTTATTACCCACATAACACCGAGTTTGAAAAATATATCCCCAATCACCATCCATCCCCTTTATATAGATTTTCTTATGATGTTAGGAAAAATATTTCTAATATTAAGATGATGAATTANCCCTTTATATAGATTTTCTTATGATGTTAGGAAAAATATTTCTAATATTAAGATGATGAATTAGACATACATGAGCAAAAAGGAATTTCTTTTCTTACTCAAGAACACAAGCGAAGAAAGAAAGATTTTTTTTAGACTTGGTACGGATGAACAATATTTTTTGTTTCTTTTAATAAACTCAAAATTGGACTACGAGATCAACAAAACAAACGAAAGTTGAAAACCTACGATCTAAAGCCCAAAAAAACTTTTGACTCATTTTTTTGGGATTTTTTTGGATCTAAGACTCAATGACGCAAATCCGGGTACGGGGATCAGCGTGGAAATTGTGGAATTAATTGAAAACACAGGGAAAGTCCAAATTCAGGTTGTAGACGATAAAATCGTGACCCAAGCCTTACGAACCAAGAACCTAAGATATATTAAATCCTAGATCCGTTGATGTGTAGAAATAAGAACCATAATTTTGCTAACGCCACAAAGGGTGCCTAATCCTTTGATAAGTTCTACGGGTTGAATGTCACAAATATAACAATATGTTTGATAAGTTTGGTAGTTCATTTAAGAACCAATGGAGAGAAAAATCTCGTTAATTCAATATCAAAAGTCTTGATTTTTTATAATAAAATAAATCTCCTATTTATACTAATGCTAGAAAACCTGGTAAAAACGTAATTAGGTTACAAAATATTGTAAAATTGGAAAGAAAATAGAATTCTAGTCTAACAAAGAAATTCGCGTTAAAACAGTTTTCCTGAATCCGAACAGTATTTTGGTCATATCTTCCTCTTCTAATATTCGATTGAGGTGATTCAAAATGCGTTGAAAATCTTACTTAAAGGGCTACGAATAATCTAGAAATAAAAATCTTCAAGTTCAAACGTATTCTATACCAAAAATGGGTCTCAAACCGAGACTGAAAATTCTAGTGCTTTCCAACCCGTTCCGACCTCCGTCCCCAACATGTTACTTGACCATTGGCTTGCTATCTTCTATATTATGAACTCCATTGCTTGAACATGTAAATGACCATCTTTATCAACTCTTTGAAGTCTCAAACTTAGCTTTACACTCTCTCTTCAACAATCATCAAAATCTTGATAAATTGTGGCGCAGCCCGAGTCATATTATACTCTCACTCTTCAAGAGGATTCGTCCTCGAATCCATACCTTCAATGCCCAGATTATAACCCTTGAATCAATGCAAGAACATGAAATGGTCCATCACCTCTAGGATACAATTTGGACCCCAAAACTCGATTAAGTGATTGCCTATCCCGGATCATATCATTAGGTCTAGGATTCGAGAATGGCAAAAGAAGGAAAACACGATGCAGATTTTCGCTATATTATCGCCACAGATTCGCTCGAACGTAAAAAATAGAACCTTCATCATTCGAATGTCGTCCCTTATTCGTTCGAGCGAGAGCCTGTCATTCGACTATCGCTGAGCCCTCGTTTGAGTGACAGTGTTGTTCCAAAAAATTTTATTTCGCGATTTAAAGGCCTTTTCCCTGGCCCATTGTAACCCTTCGAATATTTCTTACCATAAAAAAGTAACATTATTGTTTGATGATAATGAGAATCTCTTTTA
>CAIGRO010194687.1:0-12011 GCA_903798355.1 Fraxinus baroniana
ACCTTCATAGTATAAAACCATAATCTAACTATAGGGAGGTTTGGAGATGGTTGAATTATTACAAGGGAACATTAATATAAGTAGGGATTCTGTGTATGATACTAACTTGTGTGGATTGTCTATAACCAACGAGACGAGGACGAGGTGAAAGTTTTAAGTTAGAGTTTAGTTTTAGAAGCTGGATGTCTAAAATAAAATGTGCATTGCACTAATCTTTGAACAAATAAAGTATCTTTTCAAGCCTGAATAACTCGAGTGAATAAGCCTACAAGGGTTTAAAACATGTTGCCCTATAGTCATTTGACTTGGGAGTCATTGGAATAAAGCTCTTTACATGCGTTATATAGAAAGCAAATGAGAAAATGTTAAAAAAAAAAAAAAAATTAACATTTGTATTTAAAATTGCATCGATTAAGCTCCAGACATTTGATGGATAAAATTATACCTTTAATGAGGGGCAATTAACTCAATTTAATCTTAAAGATTGAAACAATAAAAAATATAAGAGAATCTCGACTTGTTGAAATGTGAACTTGTAATAGTAAAGTCTATCTAAACTGAGAAAGGGTAAGAAATAAAATTAAATAAGTTCAACTTAAGATGCACCTCGAGAAAATTGAGTGAAAAGAATAAGTTTGGAGGTATGTGCATCTCTCGAGCCAAGTAAGTAAATATTTGACTACTATAGGTCAGGTGTTGAGACAATCACGAGCTTATTATGTCTACATGAATTTACACACACACGTCGAGTTATGCATATAACTGACGGAGATTGATTTGATTTTTTTACTGTTGAAATTGTCCATTTGGTTAATTACTAAATTTCAATCATGAGACACGGCATGTTGTTGAACCATGTTTTATGTGGAATTAAATTACAGTTTTGTTTGAGGACAAATAATAATTCAAGTTAGGGAGAGTTGATAAGTGCGTTTACACACTTATTTTGGTTCACAAATATGGATAATTGTCAATAAATATGTTAATATGGATTAATTATGTATAATTTGTGTTTTGTAAATTAAAAACGATGAACGTAGTGAAAATTCGGAAAACAATCTAAAAATGACTAAAATGAAGCAAAATCAAAGTTTGAGGACTCAAGTGCAAATACTGATAAATTGTGTTGATCTCACGATGAAGATTTGAGAATGTTGGACATTAATTGGATAGGAAAGTAGCCAAATTGATGAAATATAGTCGAAGCATTAGAACATATCAACTTCTAGCCAAAAAAGTTGGGATTCAAATTTTTAGTCTTAGATTGAAACTCATTTTTGGCATAACAGACGTTCGAATTTGAAAATATATATTTCTGGAATATTTGTAGCCCTTTGAGTTGACTTTCTTATATTTTGAATCACTTCAATCGAATATTGAGAGAGAAAGATATGACCAAATACTGAAGGTTGTCTAGTGGAAAAACAGTATAACCATGCAGTCGCATGGTAGAATTTCCATGCGGTCGCACAAGACTATGCAGGGACCCTGCCTCATTTGGATGAACCATGCGGTCGCATGGTTATTCTTCGACGCAAAAATTTTAGTTTCCTTTCTCGAGTCAAATACCTATAGAAACAAATCTTAGGATGCGTATTTAAACCGTAGAGTCATCTAGAACGTGGGGGAACTTTTCATCAAGGTTTTGTGAGAGGAAAAGAGGAAAGAACACGAAGAATAACACCACGAAGCAAAGATTAAAGTGAAGAATTCAATTGGTGATGTTGTTCCTTAAATGTATTTCTGGTTTTCTTTTCCCATCATGCCAGGCTAAATTATTTTGTGTTAGGATTTACGATGAACCTTGTATTATGCATCTTTGACTCGTGATTTTATTTTTGATATTCAAAGTACGTTTTTAATTATTGAATGATTAACATGGACTTAATATTTCCTACAATTACTTGATCAATAATTNCATAGTGTCAATCATCATAATGTTTGATAGATGATAGAAATATACCGCTATGCTTTATGTGATCTTTAAGTATTCAAAAATTCATTAATGCATTTTTATATGTTTGAATCCATCATAGAAATTTAATTGGGTCATATGTAAAAATATGTTTAATTTTACTCGAGAGAATATTGATCTTCATAATTAAATTGTGTCGTCAAATTAAAAAGTTCGAGTTAAAGATGAGTAATATAAAGGGATTCAGAATCGTAGTACGTTTTTCGTCATCATAATTTTACAACACTTGCATTAAATTTAATTAATTAAGGTCTTGTTTTTATACGTAGATTATTTAATCATAAATTTCAATTGTTTCGGTTAAGGTCACAATAACTAGAATTAAAACTAAATAAATATTTGTGGGAACGACACTTGGACTCAAAATTCATTTTACTACTTGTTGACTAACCGTATACTTACGGTGGTTTTAAAATGAACAAATATTTTCGTGAACAGTTGTTAACTCTAAATTTATGTTGTAGTCTTTTTTCATTTTGGTGCAAATGTTTCTTGATAAACTATCGAATATATGGGATTATTTTCAGAAAACTATCCATTTACTATTTACATTATATATATTATTAATACACACTATGCAATTTTTTTTTTTTTTTTTTTTTTTACTCGGACCAATGTCCAAACTTACTAATTGAACCAAATCAATTTGGTTTAGTTTGATTTCAACAGTTGGATTGGATTGATTTGTATTAGAATTTATCCAAACCGATCAGGTCGATTTTCAGACTGGACCAAAAACAAACTCAACCCGAACCATGCTTAGAGCTACTTTTGAATATATTAAATAATTTTCTTAAAAAACTTTGTCCGGATATAATAACTTTTAGAGGAAACTAATATTAGATAGCTTCATTCGAATTTCTTCTGCGAGAAGTAAAGGTCCTGCCAAAAAAGTCCTAAGTTTACTCCTTATATGTAGTTATACGATTAGACCAGAGCTTATAGCAATCTAAGGGCAGTAAACTTCACATGACATAATTAAGCTGGACTCAATGATTACATATATTAGACCTAGAAAAGCTATATTGATAATAGCAACGAATTTTTCAAAGGAATTATTAATTAAAAACACGCGTGGTCGGTGAAAGCCAGAAAAAATAAGAGAATAACCTAATTCACACGAGTTTAGATATTTCAATAGTTGTCATTTAACTTCAAGATATCTCAAATGTGAGGCGAGGCTATAAAATGTTGACCAAAACCAGCTAATACTTGAAAACAATTTATAACTATTTATCATCGACAAAAACGTGCGAGAAAATGTTGATCAAAACCAGCTGCCACCTCTTGAAATCTCCGATTTTTCATAATGATTAATCGGAACAGTAACCACAAGTTGGCTCACAACATGACTTGACACTTTAACCACAGTTTGAGCCATAACAGAACTAGGCCTTGCAGCCAGAGTAAAGTCCACATCCACAGCTTGGGACACATCCATATTGGTAAAATCAATTGCCATTTCTGAAATGAAACAAAAATTAGTTTCTGAAATCAACAATATAAGAAACTAATTTTTTTTCTTTTTTAATATGTTTTAACTTTGTTAGGAAAAATAAATAAACGTGAACAAATACCGGTTTAATAAATATCGATTTTACAATATATACACTACAACAAAAATAGCTTTTTACGGCATATGTTTACGGCATGCAACTGATGCTTACCGTAAAAATAGACTTTTTACGACTCGCCTTAAATATGTGCCGTAATTGATCAATTGCATAAAGTATTTACGGCGTACATTCGTTGCAAGCCGTAAAAAGTCGCTTTTTACGGCGTGCAGTTAATGCATGTAGTAAAAAACCTTTTTTTCATTATTTACGGCGTGCACAAGTATTTACGGCGTACATTCTTTGCACGCCGTAAATGATCAATTACCTACACTATTTACGTCGTTCGTTATGTACACACCGTAAATTGTAAAAAAAATATAACTTCTTACGGCTTGCAAATGAACGCCGTAAATCCGGATTATTTTTTTTTTCCCTTTCCTTTCCTTTCTCACGCTCATTACAAAACACAAGGCGCAATTCTTCTCCTTCCTTCGATTTCTCCATGCCCTGTTCGCCAATGAACGTCGTCCTCTCCGAAATAACCACCCTTTGATTTGATCAGCCCGCAACCGTTCAATCAGTCATCAGCCATAACCCCACTAACCTAACGACCGAAGTTAGCACATGAATAGCTTTTAGTTATCGTTCATTGATTTTTTAAGGCATTTTTGTTTTGCTATCAATTTTTCGGGAAATAATGTGAAATGTAATTTGGGTTATTGGTAAAATTAGGGTTCAAATTCGATTGAAATGTAAACCTATTGGATGATTGCCTTAACTTGTTTCTCAAATCGTTCTGAGCTTTACACAAGTATCATTAGTAGCAGTAATGATTCTCGTATTAGTTGTTACCTTTTCTTAAAACGTTCTTGTAGCTTTTATAGGTACCTTCACTTTTTACATGCTCATGTGCACTTTCACCATGATATTTGTGGCAATTTGGGTGCCTGAGATGAAAGGAAAAACTTTGGAAGAAATCCAGATCTTCTTCAGATGAAACTTCTTTTTAGTCACTAGCCTCTGGATTTCGTGTCCATGTTTCCTTGTTGATTTATGTAGAAATATTTCTTTATAGGTGACTCAAACATAATCTAGCACCCGAAGCGGCAGATAGATTCGAAAGATATACACCCACTATCATATTCTACTTCTGATGAAGAAGATCTTGTGAAGAAGATCACGATGAAGAGTTTCTCTAAGCAACCTTATAATGAAGATGAGGAGCAAAATTTACTGCCTGCTATAGCCCTCCCGTCAATGGTTCATCCAGTGATACTGATAATAATCTAAGTCCATCAACGCCACCATTGTACTCCACCAACAATTCCTTTAAAGTGAGGCCAAGTTCGATTGTTTTTTATGACACCACTTAATCGTACCACGTGATTTACCCAAGGAAGGAACATTGTTGGTTCAAAATAGTCCCCAAAAATTTAAATTAAAAATCCCCATATACCATGGATTATGAAGGGAAATCAAGTTGTTCAACAGTCCAATCTAATTTGGTGACATACTGTATGGAACCGTAAATAAATAAATAATTTTAAAAAATTAAATTGATATTTACGGTGTCCATAAATTGCAAAACATTTTACGGCATGCATTCGCTGAACGTCGTAAAAGGCATTCAATATACGGCTTGCATTTTAACACGCCGTAAAAAGTGAGATACTTTTTTACGGCGTGCAACGGAAAGTCGTAAAACTAATTTACAGCGTTCTATAGACTGCGTACTCTGCACGGCGTAAAAGGTAAACCACTTTTTACGGCATAACTTTATACGGCTTGCAATGCACGCCGTAAAAAGTACATTTTGTTGTAGTGATACCAAATGTGCAATCAATATACCGTATATGCAACTAATATACCGAATATGCAGTTTCCCGTGTAGATAATATTTTTACATAAAAATGGCCAATATATAGCAAATTTTGCTGATCACAATAAATAAAATAAGATATATAAATCACAATAATATAAAACAAATAATCTAAATAGTAAAGAATAAATAATTTTATTTAACTTTAAAACCAAGGCCTGTGTGATCACAGTTTTCTTAAAACAAATTCGCCCATCACCGTAGGTGCTTGAGGTTTAATTTGAGCGTGTGTTTCCCAGAATACAACAGTAAATCAATAGAGTCTGAACACTACAGATACTACTTCAACGAACTGATTTAGTGTCTGAACAATACCACCACCCAAACTCAAACAAAAATTAAAATGTATGCACGCAGAACTTGAACAGTATTTTCAGATGAATTCGTGTGGGTAGAAAAGTGGAAAAATGAGACATATATATACTTAACTCTTGAGAGTGTAACTTGCTCATTCACTTAATTACAATTATGAGAGGACTTTCAATAGTTTCAGAAAATGAAAAGTCAGTTGAGTAAAAAAAATGTAGTAAAAGGTGAACACTTTTAAGGGGCCAATTTTGCTCATTTCGGTCCGACATTCTTGTATGCAGTCGCGTTCTCACACAAGTTCAAGGTCCGAAACCTATTTCGGTCCGTAATTTGCACCTCTCTACGCGCGCACGTGGAGAGAGCTTCTATACTATTCATGATTACACCCTTTCAAAGTGCAACCATATTTAAAGTGTGTTTTATTTTCATCTACTTCCTACGTGGGACAAACACATTTCTATTTTTCCCACCAACACACTCCTTTTAATTGACATACTTTGAGTTTCAATTTCTCATTCACTCGAGTATCAATTTTGGCAAGTAAATACATGACTTCGATATACTCACGGAGGAGAACACAAATCAATCTTTATATTCCAAAATAGCTAAACGGGTCCCACTCAAAATTCATGCCAAAGTGCTCCTCAACTCATTTTTCCAACAGAATATTCATGCTACCAACCCCTAAATCTCCCTTGTATAAGAAATTATTGAAAATTGGATTCAACTCTCTCATCCTCTCTCTATTTTTATAATTTTTCAATCATGCTACGTGAACATAAAAATTGATATAATGACATATGACATTCTATCATTGAACAATTTAAAATACGGTTAACTTTTTTCATCCAATCATCTACTGTCACACGTAATTATGTCAAACTTTCTGTCAAATTCTTTTGACAAAATAGCTTTATTCATAATTTTTTGTATGCATACAGAATATATTACATATTCAAGAAAGAAGAGTCCAAAACTTGACATGGGCAGAGATATGGACAACCTTGACCTGAATGTCCAGTCCAGTAATTTTTATCTTATGTAAATAATAATAATAATAATAATTTTTTTTCATCTTTTCGTGAATCCGTCCATGAAACAGATACTCAAGAATGGGTCCCGATTAATGTTATATTCATCGACATAATGAAAATGACCATTATAAAAATAATGAAATATATTATTAAATTGAAATACTGAATGCATGAATCCATGTGTTCATCATCAATGTTATTTCACAAGGATTAATCTGCTCGGCCAAACTCAATGATCGAGCCAAATCCAAGGGGCTGATATGATAAAAAAGGCCCCACATGAATTCAAATCAAGGGCCGAGGTGTCCTGGAATTGGGCCTGTTTTTGGCCCTGGATCTGAAGCACTTCTCATTTCACAAATATATACAACAACAAAAACGACAATGAATTTACGTTATAGAATTTTGCGAAATAGATTAATCTTAAATTTGCAGGGTATAAAGCTTCATTTTTCCTCTCTCAAGGTGACAGTTTTATTTATAACGAAAAAACAAATATAGTACATATTTTGGAAAGGACTCAACTTGATCTTGGGCAAAATGAGCAAAAAATAATAATTTGAAAAATTCTAGATATAAGAAATTCATGGCAATATTAGGTAATCGACATATTTTGAATAGATTTTGATAGAAATTAATGAAATGTGTGGTTGAAAAATTAATAAATATTATACGTGTCAAGAAATGCATTGTTAAAATTAATAATTTTTTTGAATTAAATTTTTATCAACAATTTTAACGAAACCAAACATGGACTAATTTTGACCCAAGCAGATGCCATAGGGCCATCGGCCTCTTTACGTAAGACATTGTAGCCAATGCTGTATAAATCTTATTTATCACATGAAAATATTTGTGTTTCATGCTGCTAAAATGGGACTGATGGCATTAATTAAAAGACCACGATTTTGAGAAGGGGCGAGTAATAGTGCATGAGAAATGCCTCTCTATATAATTTATATCCTTGAGAAGTTTTATTTTTTAATTCTATAATCCACGTCAAATCAGTTATATTAGCTCAAACACATAATCCAGTATTTCAATGTCATAAATTTATCAAAGATCATTCATGGCTACCAAACCCTCTCCATTGTAAAAGAAAGTATTGAAAATTGGACCTAACACCCAGCGAGGGGCACAATCGTCCGTGATGGATCCATCAGAACCTTCAATTCAGCCGGGCGCTATCGGGTCGTTAGCTCGTTGCCTGTTGCAATTTGCATAGAGAAGACGAGAAGAAGACGGACACTGTACTGAATCATGTGGGCCTTTTTTTCTTTTTCTTTTAAAGTTTTGGCCCATTTTTTGGGCTAAGAGAGTTGGACATTTTCACCAGGAAAATGAGACCCAATTAAATGAAATATTTTTCACTAGTCATAACATTAACCCAACTGAGGCTCCATTCTCCAAAGTCCAAACACATAGCCTTCACTCCTTCATCGGACGACGATCTTCACTTCTCCTTTTCCTTGCTCTGCTGCTGCCTGTCAGTTCCTGCCACCGCTGCTTGCCACTGTCGCCTACCGGTACGCAGCTTCTTCTCCGTAGTTGGGCTAGGCTTTCTGTTTCAATTCTTATTATGAATTTGAAGAAAACAACAAGAATTAAGAAGATTAACATTTTAATTTTCAGTTTCTCTCCCATTAACATTTTAATTTTTAGTAGATTTTGAAAGAAGTTGATGAAGTACGTGTTTTAAAAATTGATAAATATTATAGGTGCATTGTTAAAATTAATTATTTTTCTTTGACTTAAAAAGTTTTATCAACATTTTCAACTAAACCAAACATGAACTAATTTTGACCCAAGCAATGCCATGGGGCCATCAGCCATTTACGTGAGAGATTGTAGCCTATGCCATATAAATCTTATTTATTATGTGAAAATAATTAATTAACTAAGGCATAATGTTTCATGCTGCTAAAATGGGAATTGGATGGCTTTAAAATACCAATATTTTGAGGGGGAGAGTTATAGTGCATGAGAAATGCCACTCTATATAAATTTATATCCTCGAGAAATTTTAATTTATTAATTCTATAATCCACGTCAAATCAATTATAATCTAGCTCAAACGTACTTCACCATGCCCAAATGCACATATAACTCATTGCAAAGACCCATAATCAAGTAGTTCAATGTCATAACCGTCGTTTCTATTCAATTAATTTGAAAACTCGTAATGAACCCTTTTGTATGGAAACTTTTTATAGATAGTTGAATATTTGTTTTCAATATTCAAAAATGGTATATGGCTCTTTTAAAAAATGAATATTCAATAATTAAATTATTATGAACATGTAATCATATACTTTATAAAATATTTATGCCTCGTTATTTTTTTTTAATAAAAAAACGTACTTGCACCAAGAATCATTCGTGTTGTATTTTCTTTTTTCATTTTCATCCTTACAACTTAACTCCTATTTGGCCCCAAAAAATTTTTTTTTTTCTCAAATTTATTTTTAATCACACAATTTACGGGAACAATAATTTGTATCAACTTCTCAATTATATATCTCATCAATTTTTATCTAAATTTACTAAAAATCTGATTGTTATCTGAAATAAACGGGGACCAAAATTATTTATCGCTCTGAGAAAAATTAAAAATAAAATTATGTTAACACTCCACTAAAGAAGAAATGGGCTCCTACGTTGGCATCTTGGGCTGTGAGTGCCTAAAGCAAAAAACATCAGATTTGGCCCATCTAAACTTAAAATGTGAAGCTTACATTGTTAATATTTTTTGAACGTTTCATGCCTATTCATGTCAGCCCAAAAACTAAATACCTTTTTTTTTTTTTTTTCTCTTTTTCGAATTTTGATATCTACCGTTATTAATTTTTAACATATTTTATCTTTTGTAATAAGAATTACAAATGTTGGTACTTATCCCTGCGCTTCGTTCACTGATCTTTCTTCATATCATCAACATTTTTGATCTTTCAATAATAAACAAATATTAAAATTCCATCCATTTCTTCGGCACTTTGCACGTGTTTTTGGTATAAAGAATGTTGGTATTATACAGGCTCCAAAACACAAAATAATGCAGAAAATAGAAAGAACACAAAGGATTTTTCGCCCTAAGATCTGTATGTTCACCAAAATTAGGGCTACTCACCACGTTGAACATATACCGAGATGATTATCGCTCCAATCCACAAGAAACCAACAATATTATCAAGATCAACGTTACAATACAACAGATCCACAAAGGAACATCTCTCAGACCCATAAATATTCTCTCACATAAACCCTAGAAAATACGATTACACAAAGTAACCAAAGGTTACTGTCCACATAAGAACAAAAGCACAAACTCAAGCTTCAATCAACACTAGATCTCACCAAGAACATTTAGGATAAGAGATTACAGGCGAAAACCAAGAGTTTTCAGAGAGAGAGAGCATACAAAGAGAGAACACTAGAATAATCTCGAATGAATGAGACTATTGAGAGAATCAAGTCAATAATACAAACAGTTAGGAGCATCCAATGGAAACAACTTATCCACGTGTTACGATCTCAACCATTGAGATTAATTGTATTGGACTGCTAGGTTGCAACTGAAATTGGGCCAGGCTTCTCAACATAATAATGTTTCATCACGAGGCCAGAACAATAGTTAACGGAATTTGGGTGCATCATTGGGCCCAAATGTTAAGCACCAAACTTAACAAAGAATATTAGAAAGGGAACAATACATAAATAAGGTATTTACTTTTACCCATTTCAAAAATACAAAAATAAGTTTCAAATTTCAAAAATCAGCTTTTTTTTTGTTAATTTTTATATATGAAATAATAATTATTAAATCAATATATTATTAAATATTTAATTCTAATATAATATAATTAACCCACCCCCATCACCCCTACCCCTATAGCTCCGGTGACATTTTCGGTGACCACTCTTCTCCAGCAACTGTTCTGGTAACCGTTCCGACGACTACTTCGATTCGGACAAATATTCCAACTCCGGCGATATTAATATATTAAGGTCACATATCTATACAATTTGGTCACAATTCAAAAATTTTTAAGTCTCAATTCAAAATTTTAAAGGTCACAATTTGTTCATCGGTCACAAATCAAAAAATTTACAAGTCACATTACTTATTTTATGGTCACAAAATATCAAATAATTAATCAAAAATTATATTTACTATTTAGGTCACAATTTATCAATTTATCAACCACAAGTTAATACATTTTAGGTCACACATCATGTTTTGCTCACAATTTTATCTATTTCATTGGTCACAGTCAACCAAAACCACCGCCACGCCCACACTACATCACCTCGACACTGCCTCCACCATCAGCACCACCACCATTGTCACCCAATACAACCATCAACATCTCATACAAACCAACACCACAACCTCCCACCACCAGTCACCACCTCCAAACCCACCACCAACACGACCGTACCCACTGCCAACCGCAAGTACAACAAAACCCGACACCCCACCGTCGAACACAAGCACAAAATAACTATGACCACCAATCCGCAACACCCCGATCTACCGCCCACATCATGATGCTAAACCGATTACGACCATTCCACCGACGGTGCACCTACGCAATCACACCCACCGGAACTACCTCCTTGCGCACTTACACGCACCTAACTGCAACACAAACACTTCGCCACTCAAAAATCAAAACAAAAAAAGGGCAAGGACGAAGCAGCATCGACGAGGGAATCAGACAGTTGATTTTGAGGCTTCTTTGTCTACCTGGTCTTCCAGTGAGAGGCGGACGATGGTGATGGAGATTTGAGAGTGGAGAGACGAGCAGTGGAGGTTGAGGTGGCGGGCGACGGTTGAGGTATATCTGTGGAGAGGCGGAGAGAGTGGAGATGAAATTGTTATTTTAGGGTTTACTTGGTTTGTCCGTGTATAGGCGAACAGTGGCGGCAGAGGTCTGAGAGTGGGAGAGACGAGCGGTGAAGGTTGAGGCGACGGGCGGCGGGCGGTGTTGAGATACGGGGAAAAGAGATGAGAGTGGAGAGGAGATGGGTATTTTAGGGTTTGGTTGGGTTAGATAGGGGAGGGGAGTAAATATAAATTAATTTATATTGTATATATAGATATAAAATTAAAATTAAAAAAATATTTTTAAATTATTAATTAAAACATGATTTTTGCAATGTGAAACTTGATTCATGATTTAAGAAAATGGTATTCTAAAATCAGATTTAGGTGTAATTTTCTCTATTAGAGAATTGTAATTTGATCGTAATGAACA